>JAKSZP010002906.1:0-117998 GCA_022478985.1 Massospora cicadina | reverse complement strand
CCCTCTCAGCTTCAGAGAAGAATGTCATAGGTCAAATTCAGCTGAAACGGGGAAATGTCAGCCATATACAAGTTATTGATGAACCTAAATATAATTTAAATACAAATAATGAAATAATCGACCAAAAGACCCTGGTCAATTCTCAGTGGAACCCTGCAATTTGGGGTAACACCATTTTGAATCCTGCATGGGCAGTAAACTTAAAATCAATTGGTCATATTACTCTGACTATGCGACAGACCTTGGGGCGACCAGCGGAAGGCACTCCCCCAACCACAACAAAGTCCGTTAAAGCACCTATGCGGGGACCCCCACTTTTATAGGCTTGGCGGGGGTCCCCCAAGGTGAAAGAAATTTCTCAAATGGGGATTGGCTGAAGTTCATAAAAACGTTACTTCATGGTACATTTTGGTCAATTATAACTCCCCTTCCATCATTCCGCTACCATGAAGCGAGTATCCTGAGTTCTAATATGCTGTCCCTATATTTCCTAATTTGGACTAGGCTAAGCTATTCCAAACATGTCCTCAAATTTTTTCGACCTTTTTAATAATTGAAATACTGAATGGTTAAGTATCAAAAGGGATTGTTTTTCAGTTACTTCCCCATGCTCCTAATAAAAACCTTATAAAAAACAAGTTTTTATTAGAGTTTATTTTATAATTTTTATCAAAGTTTTTGTGGGATCCAGCGGTGGGCACCAGAGAGCATAAGCAAACTCAATTCCTACAAAGTTCATCATTTGCCATCTATTGAGTCTCTGCTCCACCCCAAGTCCTCCACGGAGAGGTCTCTCCCAGTGACCCAAAAGGCTGCTCTTAGGCCCAACTTCTCCAGTGACATTTGCTTTCAACGATTATGGGCTCAAGGATAATGCTGCTCAAGCTTAGCTTCCTGCTCCTCCAATGATCATAGCTGCGGATGGCCCCACAGCTACCAAAGTTATGGCTTCCACCTCTAACCGCCCTTCTAGCGTCCACCCAATGTGTGTAGACAACCCTTCTGATGACAAGTCCGAAGGGCTTATGAGGACATAGGTAGTATGTCCTAAGAGCCTCAGGCGAAGTAGGTATACCAGATCAGATGAACCCTGAAGGAGTAGATAAAGCCCTGATCACTCAGAAACCTACCTTAATCAAGTGCTGGGGTGCCCTGAGGTTATTGATACTGCTAGAAATGCTGACCAGGTTATTGCCTCACTGATTCGACCAATCTAACATGTTCACACCCTACAGCTCATAAAAAATAACTATCCTGAGACAGCTAAAAAGCTTGCCTCTTCTCTCCGTCTTAAGGAATTATTAGCTCTCCTCCCTAACTTTGGTGGAACCATAACTAAGGTAGAGGTCATTATTCAAAATTACAGGTTAGGGCTATCTTGGACACTGGATCTTGTGAACGTTTTCTCTTCCAAGCTGATCAAGAAGATTAAGCTGGCTCCTGATCTTGAGTATATGCCAGAGTTTGGAATGGCAGGTCCCAACAACACCCGTGCTCTTGGAGCCTACTCCTCGTTGCCTATTCATATTGGAAAGCTTTTCTTTTCAGCTCCTGCCGTGGCCTTGGACAATAACACTTACAACTTGCCTATAGGCATGCAGTTTATGATTGAGTATGATGAGTTAATTAACATAAAACAGTGTTACCTCTCCCTAATCAGTTATGAAGTCCCTCTAATCTTTAACAATTAAGAACCCAATAAAAAAGAATACTCCTGCTTAGTTGAGTACCCTTCCTCTGCTTTACCTTTATTCTATACGACCTCTGGACGCAACACAAAAAAGTTGCCTGATTCAGTAGATGCTTCAGAGGGCATTCCCTTTTTCGCTTCATAGGAGACAGTAATCAAGGCTGGTGAACAATGGGTGGTTGCTACCAATATTACGCTACAGATCCCCCAAGCCTGTCTGCTGCACATAACAAGCATTGATAAAGTAAGATTTTTAAGACCCAGGTGTTTCCATGTATACTAGACCCCACCTATCAATGATCAATTAATATTCTATTGGGGAACCTTACTAATAAACCTATCATTGTCAAAAAACATTAAGATATAGGGAAAGGTCTTCTAAAACCCCCTCCCAGAGATTGACAGGATTTACTTTATTAGGGCAATGTTGGATATGACTTTAACCACTGATCAGTTGGTGTGTACTATGCCTAAAGTTCACATTATAGATGACTTAAACCATATGAGCTTGAAAAAGTTCAATTTCTATTGGACACTTATGGTGATATTTTCTCCCAGAATGACACGGATTATGGGCACATGAAGGGATGGAGCCACATCATTGATGTTGGTGATGCCCAACCTATTTAATCTAAACCTTACCATAAGTCAAAGGTTGAAGAGCAGCAAATGATGGTTAAACTCAAAAAGTTATTAGACGCTGGGTTATTAGTACCGTCCCAAAGCCCTTGGGCGTCTCCCCTCTTGCTGATTAAAAGGAAGAATGGAGGTCATCAGGTAGTGATAAACTATCATAAACTGAATAACTTTACTAGAAAAGACAGCTATCCTACTCCCACATAGACTATGCCCTTACACAAATCTCTGACTCATAGTTCTTCTCAGCCGTGGATTTGGTCAGCGGATAATGGCAAATGGATCTTTCTCCCCAAGGTTAGGAGAAATATGCTCTCATTTGCAGTGAAGGTTTATATCAGACTAACCGCCTACCTTAAGGGCTGTGCAATGCGCCGGAATCTTTCCAATGTGCAATGTACCACATTCTGCTGGACCTCAAGCTAAGCTGTGTGATTGTCTATCTTGATGGCATCACCGTCTTTTCTGCAACATTCACCAATCACCTTGCTCATTTAAAAGAAATCTTTCAACGCCTGCAGTCTTCTAACGTCAAGTTGAAACCGTCAAAAAGCACCTTCTTCCAAAAATAGCTAGATTTCCTTAGACATGCCATCTACCAAGAAGGGATCCAGCCTTTACAAGATAAGGTCAAATCTATCTCTAAAATGCCTACCCTAAGAACCTCTGGGACATCCAGGTACATCTGGGTATGATGGGGTATTACCATCAGTTCATCTCCAAGTTCGCCCAGCTCAGTGATCCTCTCGTCTGACTATTGGCTAAGAACACCCCTTTTTATTGGGGTACAGAACAAGAAACCGCATTTGAGATGCTAAAGAAATTGCTTCAGCAACGCCCTATCATACGCCAACTCAACAACAGAAAACCCTTCATATTGTTCACTTGTACCTCATACTATGCCGTTGGAGCCATCTTAGCCCAATTGGACATTAATGTCTCAGATCATCCAGTCTCCTACTTCAGCAATATGTTGTTAAAAGCTGAATATAATTACAGTGTTACAGAGGAGGAGTGCCTGTATGCATTACTAGCTGTTAAACATTACCGCCTTTTCCTATATGGCACTTCCTTCATTGTGGTTACTGACCACGCTTCCTTAAAATGGCTACAAAACATGAAGGATCTCACCAGACGGTTGGCTTATTGGGCCCTCAAACTTCAGCATCATGATATGAATATTGAGCACCGAGCTGATTCACACCATATAAATGTGGATGGTTTGACTTGGCTGACTATCCTTTAACTAGACAATATTGAAGTGGAGAGTTACATGATTTCCTTATGACCCTTGAGGCCTGGGACAATGAGGATGACCCCATCCAGAAAATGCTAGCATGACACTCCTACAACACTAAGGTGGAGAGCGTAAAGTTATAAAAGAAGGTAGGAGTAAATTGGCTGTCCTATCTATGACCTTCAGAGTGTGTACTGGTGATCTTGGACGCCCACTCCACCCTTGGGCATGGTGGAGTGAAGAAGACGCAGAGCAGATCAAGGAACGGTACTATTGGAAGGGCATCTTGGAATCTATTATTGAAGTATTGGATGCCTGCTTAACCTGTAAAAAGAAATCCCGCTTCAAGACCAAATACCAATACCAACTCACTGCCCCCTTAGCAACCTTTTCATACAATCAGTTTAAATTGGTAGGACCTCTTCCCCAGACTACCATTGGGAACTGCTAAATCTGGTAGATATTGATTATCTACACAAATTAATTTAAAGCAGTGGCTCTCCCTGCTCAAACTGCTAAAGCTACCACAACTTTCTTCCGCCAGTGAATCTTCACCCGCCATGGTTGCCCTCAGGTTCTCCTATGCGACAATAGTAAGAATTTTACCTCCTGAGTGGTCAAAATCCTGGCTACCTCTATGGGCACCCAGATACTCTTCTCCGCCCCTTACAAAACCTTTTACAAACAGGACTGTAGAATGGGTGAATGGAACTTTAGTATCCATATTATGATAAAAAACCACCTCTAACCCTCTGCACTAAGGTCAGTTTTTTCCCAGTGCTCTCATGGCCTATCGCATTAGCTACCATTGGATACTAAAAATTTCTCCATTCCACAGTTTGTATGGCTAGAAACCTGGCATACCTGCCCTTTTGGCAAAAGATGTCTTTGTAACAAGGACTGATAATCCAGACAAGGCCATGAGGAAGTTGGCCCAACATATCATTCAACCACAATCTGAAGATATGACTAGTTTAGCCAAAACTGTCACCAAAGATGGTCAAGCAGATAATGAACGCAGGCCACCTCTACCCTCTTTTCAGATCTCTGACCTGGTTTATATTATTATAACTACATTACTTCCAGAAGCGAGAAGCTAGTGTTTATCTGAGAAGGACCATTTGTCATCACCTACAAAAAGGGTACTAATATTCCATCAAGTCACTCACTTATGGAGTAATTGTCAACAGAGTTCATGGCTGGTTTCTCCGCCCCTATTCTCCTACAACATTCTTGATGGAGGTAATGTCAGACAAACAGTTGTTCAAAGAGTAAGTAAGAATAGTTCAGAGGAGAATAGCTCCGATTTTCATATTATTAAAGGCCTATCTGATCCTTGGTGGAATATGGCCTCTCAAAGTAAAGCGATTACTCCTTCTCCTCAGCCAAATAGGTCTACAGTTAGCAGAAGGGTTATGCCAAATTGGCGGCCAAATCAGGGGAGCCATACTGAGGACCCTCCAAGGCCTTTATCTAATCTAGTTCAAGCTCCATTGCAGAGATCATCCCCTTTTATATCCCTGGAGGGGTCCCACCAGGTGAAAATACTTTTCCGCCTCCTGCTTGGTCTAAATATATAAAATCTCTGCCTCACAAGTTCATCTTACCAGATGTGAACTCACCATCTGCCCTCACATTAAAGTGATGTGAGTCTCAAATGATCTGATAGGTAAACAGCCTATAGTACTTAATTCAGATGTGCCTAGCTTATAATCAATTTCTCATCCAACTCACTTTGAGCCTCATTACCATTTAAATGCTAAGCAGCCAGATATTGAGAGGGTTCACTTTTTAACCCCCCTGCGGTTACTCATAAAAATTCATATAAAAATTAAATATTTTTAGTTACTTTATTATTGTTTGTTGACTAGAAGTGGCCAAATAACCCTAAAAGTTATTTATCCCTGCAGTAAAAACCATACTTCTGCGAATATTTGTTGGAATTTAGGTGAAAATGCACCAGCAAGCACTACAAAAAGCTCAAAATTTAACATCTGGCTCCTTAAATAAAGGAAGCTAAAGAAAAAAATTAGACTTTGAGCAGCAAGGCTTTTCAGACACTTTAACATAGACAAAATCTTTTAGGTACATATGACCTAATGATAATTTAGTTTATAATATTATGTAAGAACAATTACTGGCAGAATCTAAACTAATTATAGACATAAATTGACATCCATCCCATTGATTGATATAATTATGTATTTTAAAACTTTTAAATCTTTAAATTTTTATTTTTTTAACTTTTAAATTTTTAAATTTTTATTCAAGGTGGGCTGACCTGGGGATGATACTGCACTGATTAAGGGGAAACTGAATGAATGGAAAAGGAGGATATAATCCAGAAAACCTCCCTGCATGGTGTATGATAGGCAGTAACTCCATGGACCACCTTTGCTATTTGCTATCTAAGTTTGGGGCATTGGTGCGTAATGCAACACAGTCATAATTGTCCCCTACCCAAAGTTCATTGACCAGGATTAAACTTGGGGAGGCAGCAGTAGAGGGTCCATATTCTACCACTGGGTTTCCTCCCCTCATATAATTACATATTGACTTCCAAAAACATGTTTTATATAATATAAACTATCTTTATGCAGCGTGAAATCACCTACTCAGCTATTCATTGTCAAAAAAACATATAAAATGTCTAAAACCTTTATTTACTAATTGTAAACTTTATTAGCTAATGTCATGATTCTCCCTGAATTAGGTAAAAGCCTTTTAGGGAGAAGGTTGACACATTCATATGAGGGGCACAACTCCAGATATTTCCAACTGGCCTAATAAGTTTGAGAATGGGGTTTGACTCTATGTTATCAGCTGGTATACCAATTTGGAGCATTGCCTGAATTATTCCTAATTTGGGATATAATTTATAACTCCTAAGTATTATCTAAACACCTTAAGATTTCACATCTATTCTAGTATCAAGACTTTTCTACAGGTCCCATGACTCTATCCTTAAAAACCCTCTTTATTTCCTTTCATTTTCAAGCGTTATAAATAGTTCTTGATCACTCTAAATAAAGTACATTTTTCAGCTTATTACTAATAAAATTATTAATTGTAAAGTTTTTATTAGGGCCGCTCAAACTCACTTTTGAGCTAATTCTAATAAAAAGTTAAAAAGAAGTTTATTTTATCCACTGCCATCTGTCCACACCCACTTTCTGATTGATGTCAACAGATCTGCCGCCTGCCACTCTAGTGTGGTCCAGCGGTGCTCCACCCCCTAGAATTTTCCGCCCTGCAGGAAAACATATGTGAATGGGCTTAGATAGCCCACCTAATTCCTCTGGCCAATTTGTCCCCCCATGGGACTTAATGCTCCATTTAGCGCGCATCCACCCATCTCGCCCCTCAACCTCTCACCCTTCCTCTGGCCAATTTGTCCCCCCCATGGGACTTGATGCTCCATTTAGCGCGCATCCACCCATCTCGCCCCCAACCTCTCACCCTTCCTCAGTCTAACATTTGCTTTTTCCTCCATGTTGACTACAGGTGGTTATTCCCATATTCTGACAAAGCAATCATCAAGCTCAATACTGCTGCCTTTGCACCAGCAGGTTTTATTGATTTTCGCCCTTTAAGGGCTATTTTGATATAGACTTTAAGATGGAGGAGGACGCTGCAGCAGCTTCAACTCCACTTATTTACAAAAACAATCCCATCACTACTACCCATACTCACCACTCATCTGACACCACATTGGTGGTGTGATTTGCATCCCTCCCTTCCCATCTTCCCCCCCCCCCCCCCAAAAAAAACTTTTGTATGATCAGCTAGTATTGGGGCTTATGGCTTATGGCACTCAGACTAACCTCATCTTTGCTGTTCCCTCTGGAGTGAAGTGCCTTGCTACCCTCACACAACTGCCACCATAATACCACACTACCCTCCATAGCCCACCAGATCCCCCCTGTGCTTGTATTGCTGCAGCGCCTGAACATTTCTTTTGGGCTCATGTTGATACTGGTCACCAAATTTGTCCCCTCTGCTTTGGGCTCAACCTTTTAAAAAAATCCTGCACCCATATCACTTCCACTGATGTAGCTTTTTTTAGTACTAGTACTAGATGTCTACTGATGTAGCTTCAGAGCCCTATTAAGTGGATTCCAAAAGGGCAATTTGCTGCCCCTCCCACTTAACAGTCCCGTTCAATGGGCCTGAGTGGGAAATAAGCCCCCACCAAATTCAACTACCCACATTAGCCTACCCAGCTCTACCCCAGCCAATCAGAGTCAGGCTTGGATTGTAACAATCAACGATCATACATGAATCTCATAAGGTTGAGAATTATGAGATTTGTATATATCAATAGTTACAATTCTGTTATTCCGAGTAGGATTTTCCTATTTGATTGATAATGGAATAAATTAAATAAATTTTTATTTAATTGGTTGTCCGTTCTGAAGTTCCTTCTATTTCTCCATCAAGTTGCCTGGATGCCATCAATTCCAGAGGCTTTTGCGCCCCTTATTACCCACAATTTATTTATCCTTTTTAGGAAGTATTTCAAAGTGAGGTCAGCTCTGATGGACCTCACTTTGGAATTCTATTACAACTTTGAGTCTACTTCCAATAAAGGCTGATTTCCGCTGAACTTGTTTTATTTAACTATATTTATTTAAAGTGAGGGTGGGGGTGCAGATGGTGGTGCCATAGGAGGAGAGGAAGGGGTTGGATGCGCCAGGATCCTTTTGGAGTGGTATTTCCCTGGCGAGAGGGGAGCCAGAGTGGCCCAAGGTGACAGAGGCCAGTTGGCCGCACCTCAGCCTGGTGACCCTGAGGCAACAGAGGCTGTGGGGAGGCACCTCAGCCCAGTGTGCCCAGCAAGGCCTTCCATTTGGACAGGACCATTTGAAGTTGGTACAGCCACATATGAGGGAAGTGGTTTAGGGCTGGTGGCGGGCTGGGCCTTGGGAGCCCCATCCATTACATGGACCATCCTATGTACCCAAGCAGTCAATTTACCTCCTACCCACCTGAATTCATCATTGTTCTTGTAAACCAAAATCCATGGTACTTATTGGCTGAGATTGATGAATCAGGTAAGGTTATCATGAGTGAGATATCTGGCCAACTGCTCAGCCAGTTTGATTATGGTTGGGCTGAATTTTTCATTTCTGATTTTGATGATACCCTACCCCCAGACGTTTCACTACTAAACTTAATGCTGCCCCCCTACCAAAGTGACCACCAGCTCACCTTAGCAGCGGTGGCCTCCCCCCATTTCCCAAACCTATGCAAAGCAGCAGCCCAATCAGTGGCTCAATACCAACTAGGGCTGCCCACACTCTACTTCCCCCTGATTTCCCTGAATCAGCCTGCAGCAATATCTCAAAACTGTTTGATGATGCTGAAGCTGCTGTTATGCATGTCGCTGAACTAGAAGAATTTAATCCATCTGCTTAAATCACCCTCCATAGTATCTCCAATTTTGCCCAGCTCCCCAATGCCCATGTTCAAGCTGAGCATCACTTAGCAGAATATGTCAAAGCTGTTTATCATGCTGCTCAGGATGAAGAGGAGGAAAACTCTTACTACACTACCATCCACCCACACTACGCTGATGCCCAACGCCATGGATATCTGCTTTTGTCCACTTACTCAAACAAAATGACATCATCGGGGCAGAAACATCTACAGAAAACCCACCTGACCCCCTCTCACCCTCTGCCATGGTGGGTTAGCAGTTTCTGCCCCACCTGATCAGAAGTTTTTTCTTTTGCCTTTCCATTCATTCTATCAATCATGTCTCCTATTTGTTTTGGTTTTTATACTGCTCATCCCCTGGTCAGTGTACCTTGAATAAGATTTAAAATTTAAACTTAAAGTTTTTATTAGGAGTGATTAAGTCATAAGGTTACCCATGAAAGTGAACTTCAAAGCACCCCTTCAGACAAACGCGCCACCAATGGTTCCCCCCTGGTGGCCCAACAGCTATAACAAATTTCATTAAGTAAAGCTATTTTGTGTGATATTAAAACTGCTTATAATCTTTTGTCTACTATTAATAAATATTCTAAAAAATTCCTATGTTTGTAAAGATTAGCCATGAGATATATAATATTGGATGGCCTTAACAAAGGAAAAAAATATATAAAAATTACAAAGTAAATTTTTAAATTTCCAAAGAGAACTAGTACTATGAATTATATAGATTAGGACAGTATTTTTACATTTTGATACTTTATTTATTCGAGGTAAACTGACCAGGGGTCGAAAAAAGTAAGCAAAAATGCATTGTCCGGGAATCGAACCCGGGTCAGCCGCGTGGGAGGCGGCCATTATACCACTAAACCAACAATGCATATGCTAAGAAAATACTTTTCAATAAGAGATGTGAGAAAGACGCTATCATTTATCGCAATATAACTATGGTAGATTGGATACCTAACACCTCAAATTCTACATAATATTGTAACTAATTTAGTAAAGAGTTTAAGAATGGTAGTTATTATAAGTAGAAAATAAATATATAGTGATAACCATCCTCATGTCACAATTATACATATTATATTATTTATAGCTTATATTGCTGTGGATAAAAAGACTAATTTGTTGTGCTAAGTTTACCTGAGACAAAAAAGAATTTATTTGATTTACTGAACATAAATTTATCTAAACATAAAAATTAAAACTCTCTCTCTGCTTGGCATAACTTTCCAAGCAATTTATTCAGTTAATTAAAAGCAAACACTTAACTGCACACCAAAGTCTTGCTCCAATGTCATTGAATCCCCCGCTGACTGTCCCAGCGTGGGGCAGCGTTGAAACTCCCCCTCCATTTTCTATCTGACAGGAAAATGCGCTCAGACTGGCTTGCCCAGTCATTCCAAACCCTTGGGATAATATATTCCTCCCAAAGATCTTGATGCCCATCTTACCCAAACCCAAGCGGTGCCCTGCTGCCCCCTGGTGCTCCCCCAGAGCAACATGCATTTCAGCCTTAGGGTCAAATATGGGAAATTCTTCCCTTATGACAACCAAACCATTATCAAAATGGCTCAGGAGGTGATGACACCAGCCTGTTTTATTGGCTTTTGCCTCTATAAGGGGTACTTTGATATTGGCTTCCCCTGTGAAGCTGATGCAGCCACTGCAGCAACAGTGCCAATAATATATAATAATATTCCCCTTCCAACAACTCTGCCTGGCTCCTAACAGACACCACCTTGGTGGTCCAGTTCACTGGTTTACCCATCCACCTCCCCTCTGAAGTGCTCCACCAGGAGCTGATGGCCAGTTTGGCAGCCTATAGCTTTAACCCCATCTTACAATTTGTGGTCCCAAATGGGGCCACACACCTCGCTGGGCCTCAGGCATATGCCACAATCAGCCCCAAATTTACTAAAATCTCTTTGGCAATTCCACCTCATGCCACCATCCCATCTGCCCCTGACCATCCGTTCTGGGCCCGCATTGAGGGCAGATGGACAATTTGTCCATCCTGTTTTGAGTTAGACCACTTGAAATGCAAATGCCCGTACTCAGAAACTTCCGCCAATGCTGAAAGTTTGCCTAACGCCCACCAATCTGCTGCCCACTCTGTGCCAACTCTGACATGGGGTATGATCCTACCTTCCCCTCCTCCAATGCCTGATGCTGCAGCTGCACCTGCAGCCACTAATCAGTATCCACCTTGCCTCAATGCCATAAACAACTCATCCAATCAAACATTGGATTAGATCCCAGTTCAATCCCATGCTTCCACAAGCAAATCAAACAAACCTCAACTATATGCTGATTCCCCAATCCAATTCAACCAAAACCCATGGGAATTATTGGATGAAATTGATGAATCAGGTAACATTGTTGAAGAACCATCGCTGCAAGTTGAGCGGCTCTGTAATGCAGAATGGGATGCAAAATTCTAACCTCAGAAATATGTCCCACAACCTAATGCCAAACCATTCTACAGCAACCACCAGCTTACAGTAGAAGCAGCTGACACATCAGATTTCTGTCTGCTCTGCAAAGCTGCTGCCAAATCTGTGGCTGCACTTGCAGGAGGAATTCCACCTCACATTATCCCCAAAGATCTTACTACACAAAGTAAGATCAATATGAAAATTTTACACAATGTCACTGAAGCCATCCAGAACGTGGTGACAGTAGCACGGAATCCAAAAGCAAAAATAACCTGAACCAACATTGCCACATTTGTTAAATTCCCAGACGCCCATCTCAAAGCTGAAGATGCTTTGGCCCTATACATTGTTGGCATTATGATGGCTGGTAACTATTTGGAAGTTCCAGTCATCAGGGATATCAAACCCCATACTGCCAATGCCCCCACACCCTTACTATCTGTCTTAACATGCATCCTACTATGGGATGAGATGGATGCAGCCAAAGATGAGCCCCCCAATCCCCCTCCCCATCCACCATGGAAGGATAGCAGTATTTGCTGCCCACCTGGTTGGATATTTTGTTAGGTATGATTCAATCAATCCATCCATTTTGGGCGTTTTGTTTGAATTGTTATTTATTATTATTATGATTTTTAGTTTTAGTTTGGTAATGTCCATCCCCTGGTCAGCTTACCTTGGTTAAATAAAAAATAAAAATTAATAGCATTTAAACAACGTCCTTTCTTAAAGATTTTATCAAGTTGTATGATGCAATGCAATAAATAAAATATTACTACCACTGCCTCCCAAGTTCGATCTTGGTAATGTACTTTGGGTAGGGGATGATTTTGACTGTGTTGGATTTGTGCACCAATGCCCCAAACTGAGATAGCAAATAGCAAAGGCGGTCTATGGAGTTCCTGGCCTATCATACGCCATGCATGGAGGTTTTTCAGGTTTTATCCTACTTCCCCATTTTCTTCACTTCCCTAATTGGTGCAGTATCACCCTAGGTCAGCCCACCTCAAATAAAATTTAAAATAAATCAAATATTATATATGTACACATTATAGACTACTTATACATACTCTGATCATTAGTTTATATAGATCTATAAGCTAACAGATTCATCTTTTCTCTACATTGTACTTTTCAGAACTTTTCAGTACCTTAATACAAGATTTTAGTTTTTCTGCTTATTTTTTAAATATTTCTTTTATTTTATGAAAATACAATGAAAGTTATAATGTATATAGAATACTCTATTATTTATATATAAAACCTTAATCTGCTGCTTAAAAATCTCCTTATTAAATTTATTTTATATTCTTTCTAGAAGTTTATATGCTACAAAAGAATCATGATATAATTTACTATTAAGTATTGATTTTATTATATATTAAAAATTATAAGTCTGTTTTTGTGCTTTGATGCTTATTACATATGAGCAGCTCTATTTAGTAGACATAGCATATCATATTAAGATATATGTATATACAGTGAGATTAGAAATGAATTATATATGAAAAAAAGAGATTAGTAACAATCTGATATCTATTTATATAAGCTTATAATGAATCTATCAGAAAATTATATGAATCTATTTGAAAGCTATCAGAAGAAAGCACTATAGCATCATATACTCTTAAGATAATCATTATATAACCTCAGGAAATTAAAAAATCTTAGGTAATTTTTTATCAAAGTAATTATCTTGTTAGACTTATTTACCTGATAAACTTTTTTATGCTAGGATTTTGGGAAATAATATTTACATAAAAGTTGATGTAAGTCTGGGGGAGTGTCCCCTCTTCCTGGACCAGGTGGTGTTTCCATTCCCAACAAAAAATGGTCCAAAGAGGGCAGCTGTCCCTCTTGTTTCACAAGGCAATCTCACTCATGTGATAGACAATCAATGGGTAACAGCTCTACCCTTGAAGATTCCACACCTGTTCCTGCAATTGCATCCACCAAATTAGTATATCAAATTAAGGAAATCTGTGCTGAAATACTTGAAATCCACCACTCCCATGGGACAAAAGGTTCTTATGAAGCTGATGACAATAAGCCCTCAGAATCAAGGTTTAAAAAGCCTCAAACCCTCAGCAACAATGCCTGATGGTCACGCACATTCAATGAATAAGAAATCAAGTGTCAAATTCTCAGCAAAACTTTCTCAATAACATCAGGACATAGGAAAATATTGTCATCAGTTTGGAACCTGCTCCAAAAACATTGGGGACAAAGCCCACCAGCATGTACCTCCTAAGACAAATGTTGCCATCAGCCTGGAACCCTTCCCTCAAAAATTAGGTTCATCATTCAATGCATCTTGTTTGGCTGAACAAATGCCAAAGTGACCAGGTTCAGGCAGGTTGGGTATCCCAAACCCATTCCTGACCTCTTGGGACTGCCCCTATGTTGAATGGCCTTGGTATGTTCTCATTGCCCATTGGGTGAGATCCATCACGATAACCATTGAAAACTTGGGGAAAATGAAATTTAGGTGTCTAAGGTCAAACTGAAAGCAACTTGGCCCACTGCTGACAATTTCTAAGCCAATTTAAATTGAATTAGTTTATCCCCATCGCTCAAAGTTCTCTGGATTTGGTCAAATCTTGAGGGCCCTGATCCCAAATCTTTCAAATCTTTTTCCAAATTAATCATCTATTTAAGCAGTCATAGCAACTTAGAAAATTGACGGTTGATTTTCAATTTCAAATCCAATATAAATCCACTTTCTCAAAAATCCTTATTTTTTCCATTGGATGAAATTTAAACCACCCATCCTGATCCAATTTTTCAAAAACTTCTAAACTTGCGGGCTCTGAGGCCATGATCACCTGGTTCATTGCCAGGTTTATTTTCACATTTATGAACCATTAGTGCTCAATGGCAAAGTCTCTTCCTGATCCAATAAACTTCGTTCAAGCAGCAGTGCTTCTGGCATTTGGGCTTATCATTTGAGTGTTTTGGCATCCGGACTGTCAGGTCAGTCTAAACTTAACTTGCTGCACTTTTGACATAATCAAACATTTATAATTTTCAGCCATTTCTTCCCTTCTTGTTGAGATGGATGCAGCAGTGGTCATCTATCAGATGAACAGGGTTCTGAAGGAGATTTACTATGACCGCACTGCACCAGTATCAACAATTTTAACTCAGTTCACCCTTCAAAATGTGATTTTCATGCGTGAGGCCGATGAAGTGGCCTTGGTTTTAGTTCCCAGCTCTAAATCAGTATCTGTATTGATTCAAAAAGCTGATGCTGCCCCCATGCCTGTGTTAGTTTATACTGGTACTCTGGCTTGTAAATCATCTGCTTCTGTTGCAAACCTTGTGATTTTCCCCAATCTAGTTGCAAACTCTTCCTTATCAATGGACTTGACTGTATCTGCCAATAAACAGAATTCCGCCTACTTTTTATAACCAATAAAAATTAGCATCAGAACACACCTGGTGTCTTTAGAGGCCCTGATTGACACTGGTGCAGCGGGTAATTTTATGAGCTTAGAGTTGGCCCACCAGCTTGATCTTGACATAGAATTGGGTCCTGAAGTGATGGTCATTTCGTTGGCCTCCCAGCCATCATAAAAAGTATGGCGCCCAGTACCTTTCTTGGTTCAACAGTTTAGCTTTTGCATTTGTTTTTCAGCAATGTCTAATCTCATGTTCCCAGTAATTTTGGGTGTGAGTTGGTGGCGTTGGCAGCATTTAAGGATTCACCTTGATTCTAGTATGCTGTCATTCTCCAATGGTCAGACAAAGGCGAGTTTTCTTTACTGGATACTCTTACTAAAAATTTAGGTTGCAGTTTGATTACTTCTTTTGTTCCCCCTGCAGGCCTTCCATCAGACTTTTCAAAAGCGTTGATGGGTTATTGAAGTATTTTCAACTCTGGGAAGGCAGACTGTCTTCCCCCATATACAAAATTTAACTTGAGGTTTCAGACAATAATGCAGGTAGTGAACTTAAACTGCCCACGGTACCCACATATGGCTGAGGAGGAGGTTGCCTTAATGCATGGTTGGATGGCATGCTTAAGAAGGGTTGGCTTTTCAAAGAAACTTCCTCAGTTGCCTCTCCAATCGTTTTTTCTAAGAATGCTGATGGTTCCCTTTGACCCTGCGTGGATTACGGTCACCCTAATAAGGTCATAGTCCAAAATCCTTACCCTCTGCCTTTGGAACAGACAATTGGGCAAGCAATTGACAAATCTCAGATGTTCTCAAAATATTGATCTTATTATTGCCTTCAATCAGATTTGGGTGAAGGAAGGTCAGGAATGGCTTAATGCAATCCAAATGAAGTGGGGCATCTTCCAATTTTAAGTGATGCCTTTTGGGATTAAGAATTCACCAGCCACATTATAGAGGATGATCAATAGTGTGCTGGGTGATCTCCAGTTCACCTGCGCAGTTGCATACATCAATGATATATTGGTACATTCCCCTACCCCTGAACAACATGTAAAGGACTTGGAGGCGATTGTGTCTGTCTTACATAAGGCAGGCCTGTTCGTTAAGCCTTCCAAATGTGAGTTCTATAGGGAGGAAGTTACTTTCTTGGGCAATCTCATCTTAAAAGATGGGTATGCTGTTCCCTAAACAAGCTGAACGCCATCCACAAATGGCCATCTCCAATGACTCAAAAGCAATTGAGAAGCTTCTTGGGTACCGTCATTTTCTTAAAAATTTTCTCCTGACCTATCCCAGTTAGCCGCCCCATTGCATCCGCTCATGGGTAAGAATGTCCCCTTTCATTTGACGCCTGAGTGCCAGCAGGCATTCAAGTCAATCAAAGAGGTGTTTTTGTCGCCACCATCCTAAAACATGCAGACCCCTCCAAATTCTATGTTGTATCATGTGATGCGTCATCCGTTGCAGTGAGGGCCTGTCTTTATTCAGGAGCACAATGGGTTGGAACATCTGGTTGCCTAATTTTCCCACAAGTTCTCTTCCACTGAACAGTCCTGGGACATCTACAATAAGGATCTGGAAGTCGTAGCATGGTCCTTGGCCCATTGGGGGTATCTCTTTCAGGGCGCTCAGCATGAGTTAACAGTGCGCATGGACCACCAAGCCCTTTTTATTTCTGCAAGCCACAAAAGTTGGCATATCAACAGGACCAAACCTACCAGGATTTGTGTAGCTTCAACTTCAAGTATGAGTTTGTATAAGGAGCGTTGAATGTTCTTCTTGATTACTAATTCATAACCACTCACATTGTCCCGCTAATTAAGATTTAGCAGATCTGGTCATGGTCATTGCCCCACCCAAATCTTATCCATTGTACCTCCCATGGTTTCTGCAATGAACTTAGCTCCAGACGCGCCCCTAATATTTCAGGTTTTAGCAGCACAAACAGCCTGTGTGAAAGATGTGGACATTCTGGAGTGGTTATCACTCACCGCTTTAGGACATTCCTTGTATTCTCTGGATAAGGGTCTCATTCAATTTTGGTCGCGTTTTGGGTTCCTCCCCTCCTTAGAGACAAAGTGATTCAGGCTCACCACAATCATCCTGCAGTCGGACATCCAGGTAATAAGAAGCGTATTGACTTAATCAAGTGTACCTACAATTGGGCAGGCTTGTTAAAGGAGGTTCCTGCCTGGATCACCAACTGTGTAACTTGTGCGTGGTATAAGTCAGATCTGTCTGGATAAAATGGTCTCCTTCACCCCTTACAGCAGGCAGAGGGTCCATGGACATCAGGTTCTGTGGACTTTATTGTTAAACTTCCCTATTCCATTGGGTTTACAGCAGTGATGATGGTTGTTGACCGCTTCACAAAATTTTCCCTATTTATCCCATGCTCTTCTGCTATTACCTCAGAGGAAACTGCCCATCTCTTTGTGCGCCATGGGTTTTCTATGTTCAGACATCCACAGGAGATTTTCAGCAACTGTGGGCCCTAGTTCATGGTGCGATTTTGGAATGTGCTCTTGGCAATCTTAAAAATTATGCCCTTTCATTTCACTGCATACCACCCTAAGTCTGATAAACAAAATGAACGGGTTTATCAGATCCTGGAACAGTACCTGAGGTGCTACGCTGCAGCCACTCAAGATACCTGGGCTGATGACCTCCCTCTCGCTCATTTTGTGTATAACAACGGAATGCATGCCTTCACTGGGGTTTCCCATATGAAGCAACTTTGAGGTACAACCCCTCATTCTCAGTTGGCCCATGCCTTCGCCCAGAGGTACCAGCCACTGCCAATCATGCCCAGAATATAGGGCCACACAATCCTTGGTTTGGGAGCATTTGACCAAGGCTATAAGTGACTAAAAATGGTTTGCAGATCAAAGAGGCTCCCAGCGCATGAGATAAATGTAGTTTCATATGTCATGCTCAACACGCGCCATTTGTGGCTGCAGGTGCCCTTGCATAAGTTTGCTAGTAAATTCTCAGGTCCCACTTGATGGAGGAAGATTTGGGTAATGGTGTTTCAGGTTAAAAATCCACCTCACTGGAAGCAGCGCCCAGTCTTCCACATATCTTAGTTGTCCCCACTCAAGGGTGTAATCCTCTCAGATCCAAAGCTTATTGTAATTGAGGGTGCGGAGGAGGCTGAAGTGGAGGGCATCCTGGCTTCCTGAAAATCTCAGCAATTGGTCCAATATCTCATGGCTTGGAAAGGCTATCCAGCCTATGAGAACAGATGGGTCAGAACCTGAGATTGTGCAAACTGTTTGAACTGGTTGAGGCTTTCCATGCCACCCACCCAGAAGCTCCTCATTCTCCCACAAAGATTAAGCTTTTATGGCGATCAAGTTGCCAAAGGCCCAAAAATATGGCCCTCACTCAGTTCCCGGTGGTGGCACCCCCTGTTGGGTATTCAACTACAATGACTGGAATTAATCAAGGTTGAGATTTGATGTCATTTATAATGAGATTTCAAAATCCACATCAAAGATATCCAATTCTAGGATAGACTGACAATCAACTCTTTGGAGTTTTCAACCTTCTCTGAAGGATGATGCCAAGCTATCTGATAAGGCAAAATATCATACAAAAAGGTTAGTCTCATCAAATAAGAATCTTATCAGATCTGGCCATCACAAGTATGGTATTAATAATCAGCAATATCAGTCATCTAGTAGAAAAGATCTTACCTCAGGTGCATCCTAAAATCCTCACGAATAACTATCAAATCTAACCCTATAAATATTCCTCATTTCTAAAAAATAAAGTACCTTTATTTTTGTCTCGTGTAGCTTAATTTTGGTCTATTTATACAGGATTCTGTATTTCCAATTGGAATAAAATATAGCAATGGAACTAATAACTTTGTTGCACTTATGTCAATCTTTGCTAGAGCCATGGAACTAATAATTTAATATCCTTTGTAGCACCTGCTTATTGTAATTTCTATTGAAATTTCAATACTGGTGCTCCCTGCCAGGTCTGCTTCTGAGAAAAAATGGTGAAAACATACTTTCACAACAATTATATGTTTAGTGAAGAAATCCCCTCTTCTGAGGAATCAATGAGTATCACCCAATGAGTAAACTCCAAAAGGCAAGAAATGCCTTCCACTAATACAAATAATTTACAATTTTGAGCTTCTATGGACTTGGCCATTGAGGGCCCTGACCAAAATAATTATCAGATTCAAGCTGCAAATGTAGAAGAAATAGTCAAAGGTTTGAGAAAGGGGGCTATCCAGCCTGGTGCCCATCCTAATTAAGACTGATCATCTAAAGTTACCAATAATATGATGAGCTTATACAACAGAGCGGTGTTAAAACCTACCAAAGTTGGATTGACTAGAACTGAGAAGTACCTCAGGCATTACATATATACCACTATTTTTCATGTACTCCAGATTTTGGGGTTACATCATCTCAAGATCCAATGCCAGTTGACCCTGGCACAACAATTTCACTCTCAGTTATCCTCGTTTTATGAGACAGCTTTTAACTTTGGAAAGGATAATTGGGAAGCCATACTGTTAGAAATTAACCAGGTGATATTCCTCACATATTAACAAAATTAGTATAGTAATAAATTGGGGATGATTACCAATTAGTTAGCTAATTTTGATTTATTTAATGATAATACCCCAATTTGTGCTCCTCATTTGGTTGGGTTGAGCTGTCTTGATCTGCAGGATCAAGAAATTATTGGGCATCATGCCCAATAGAAAATTGTTGGGTCTCAGCACTGGCAACTGAGGCTGAGGATGTTGAGATATTTAATATTATCAATTAAGATGACGAATTACTTAAATCTGACATCAGAAAGTATCAGGAGTTGATCCTAATAGTTTTCAAATTAATTTTGACACCAGCGACTTATGCTGAGGATGTCAAATTAATATTAGTTGTTTAAGTTTGGCAGGCTTTTATCCTGGTGCCAACTCCATGTGAAAATGATTGTGGGATTTCTGGAAGAAAGACAAATCTTGGAGTACCGTTGACTTATGCCAAGGATACTAAACCATTTAATTAATTAAATAAAGTCAAATTGCATTTCGAGTTTATGAGAGTATTGGGCAGAATCCATGACAGTATTTTGGTTTAATTTGATACTGGCGACTTATGCCAAGGATGTCAACATACTTAAATAATTCAATTATGATGAATCAGGAGAAAATCGCCAGTGGGAATGCTGCCAAATGCTAAGAGATAATCGCCAGTGAGAGTGCTGACAAATGCTAAGAGATAAGTGCCAGTGAGAGTGCTGACAAATGCTAAGCAGAGAGAATCATCAGTGAGAGTGCTGATGAATGCTAATCAGAGGAAATTGCCAGTGAGAGTGCTGAAGATGCCGGCAATGAATGCCAATGACCTGGTAGGCAAGAAATGCCTATAAATAGCTTTATCTCTCTCTTAATAAAAACATCTTCCAATCTTCATTTTATTTAATTAATTGTGGATACCTTCCTTTACCTACTTTATCTGTGTTTTAAGTGTTGTAGTAACACTTGACATTTAACTTGTCTGGTTGAGGAGGAATGGAAGATCCCCAGAGGTTAGGTGCTGGGTGAACACTTGGACTGGTTGGCGCAACCAACTCCTAACCTGTATTTACAGATCAACTGTGGGAACTAGCTCAATCAGTGGAGCCAGAGATGGACAAGTTGGGATTAGCCATGAGGTGGAGGAGCAAGGGGTCAGACTGCCCAGGATGGGGGTGAACCACCGGTGCCCACCAAGAGGGGCTAATCTGCTAAGGTGAAGTTGGTGTCCAGCTGGATTGGGGAGTTGCCTGCAGCCCTGCAAGGAAAGGTCACCAATGATGGTGAAAAAGCAAGGTCTAGCAGTCTTCATACTGTTTTGCCTGGCACACTAATGGAGTCACCTAGTATTGAGAATGTTAAATTCTCAACACTGGTGCTCACTACAGGGGGTAGTTGAGTTGTCAAAAGCCTATTTAAAATAGTGATGTCTTATAAGGAAGAGCTTTGGAAGCTCTGGGCGGAGCTACAGGCCATCAATGAAAATGTGCTCAGCTCAGCATCTCAAGCTGATGTCAGTACATTAGAGGAGCGTATGATCAAGGCGGAGGAGACGCTCAAACAATTAGGAATAGTTAATAATGACCTATGCAGAAAAGTTGCCTCTTTAAAGCAGAAAGAGGGCGAACTCATCAAAAAATGAAATTTTATTTTAGAAAACTGAATGGGAAGCAGATTGAGAGTGCATACGACGGTTTCATGAGGAGATGGTGAAAATGACCAAGAAAATGGAGGAATTAAAAACACAAATATAATTGTAAAAAATTTGAGGCAAATGATACTGAAGCAAAGGCATGTAGAATGCCAATCAGGAAGGCCTCTCCCCTGAAACATGCCTAAACCATTTGCTGGTGTGTTGGAAATGACTCCCAAAGTCACTCCTATGGCTTCTCAAGTAGCTGGGTCAGGATCTTCTATAAGCGGAGCAACTGAGGAATTTCGAAATATGCCAAAATTGCCCACCTTTACCAGGATAACACCCTGGCATTTTTCTGCTTATTTGAGATGACCATGTTCAGCTATGTGGACTGTCAAAAAGCGGTGACCATAATGAACTGCCTTAGCACAGACTTCCAAAATCAGGTGCTTCTTCACCTCAATGGGGACAATTGGTCATACGCAGAAGCCAAAGCCGCCATTGTGTTGGAGTTTGGAAGCCCTACTCAGATAAAGAATTGTAAACAAGAGTTCATGGGTATCCAATTCCTCAAAGATGAGACTCTGGCTAGTTTTGCTGACCATTTTTACCAAGAAGCTCAAATTTTGGCAGGGGCAAAAGTGCTAGATGATTTTAAGGCATGCATAGCCATGCAGCCGGTGCTTCAGCCCTACCACAAATTGCATCAGATTATGGCAGCAGCTGTGACGGTTGAGGTCTATCCTCAGCATCACATTGCCCTGATCTTTGGTAAGACAGGGCAGGCTGTGTCTGGATGTATGGAGGAGGAGGGGGAGTTGGTCCTGGCAGGGACGCCTAAGGGGCAGGAGCTTGAAGGAGGCCAAGGAGCAAGATGGGCGTCCAAGTCAAGGAAAAATGAGAATCAAGTAAAATGGGGAGTTTTGAGATTCAATTTGGATTCGAATCAAGAATGGAATGGAACAGGTGCTTGGAAGTTTCGCGGTTCGTTTGGAATTTTTAATGGAACTGGTGCGGAACTGTTGAGGATCAGAACTGGCACAGAACCATTGAGTGAGGATTCCGCGATCCTGCTGTAAGGTTTACACCAAGCATCAGTCAGATTAGCACCATAAGCTTGTGTTATATTTTATATTAGCTTGTAGCATGTGTATATAGGGAAGGAACTGGGAGCTGGAGGCTTCTCAGTTCTGTTTTCTATCAACCTGGCCAATATTAAATAAAAGAACTTAAAATTCATATATTTATACTTTGAGTTTATTTTAAAAATATTGCCTAACTGCAGCCATGTTTGGCTTGAATCAACAAGAATTGGACTTTGAGAGTGAGCTTGGGAGAGCTATTGCCTCCCTTTATACCTTGTCTTGGAGTCAAGGCATGTTGCTGGGGTTAAGTATACTTGCAACTGTCTTCCAGGGGGTGCTTGTCCAATCTTGTAGCGCGCGCACAAGGAGAGTAGTATCAGGAGCCCTGTCAGCCCTATGGTCTGTAACATGGATTCTGTTGCCCAACTCATTTGTGGCTCATTGGAAGGAGCCAGTGCGTTACATTAAACAGAACTCATTTACTTTCCTGTCGTTGTGGTGGCAAGCAAAAGAGGTGCCAGAAGAAGTTGTGTTTCCAAAGTGGTATAACCATACTGCAACACTCTTGATGGTGATATTCTCCACCGCCTTTTTGCTTCATGAATTATACCGGGTTTTAGAGTGTGTGTCCCAGAATGGTGGGAAAGTGGTAGGGCCTGGGAAGGACAAAGGAAGAATTCCCACGGTTTTGAAATTGGAAGACTTGGAACTGATCCACCAGACGTTTAGCCGGGTTCAGTTTCAGGGACGTTTGACAAAGGCAGCGGGTGGGGAGGATTCGTTTGCCTTGCAGTTAAGTCAGGTTCTGTTGGCACTTCCAGTAAAGCAGTCCAACTGGGTGCGAGAACTTTTGGAAGAGCAGTCAGGGTTACCCGTATCAGTGGAGGAATGTCTGGATTGGATTGATCGTGCAGCATGTCCAGATGAGACGCAGGATTCGGCCTGGGCGGCTTTACTGCAGTGTGGTCAAGGGAAGAAGTCAGTGGAGGAGTATGGCCAGATGTTCCGCGCATTGGCAAGAGCAGCAAAGGCACCTGAGTCTCAGCTTCCGCGCATGTTTCGCCAAAACTTGCAAGCTGATTTATTATTGGCAATGGCGGCGGTGAAACCTGCAGTGACGTTGGAGGAAGAGGTGGGTTTAGCCTTGCAGGTAGAACGACAGTTGAGTTTGGTACGGGCCCGTCAGGAAGTTGTGCGACCCCCAGGGGGATTCCGAGGACAGAGTGGTGGAAGAAGGGCAGGTTCTGAGCCCATATATGGTTCTAAGGGGTTTAGCTATGTGGAGGAAGGGAAGAAGAGTCAAGGGAATCCTGAGGGTATGGTGGAGGTGCGGGAGACAAGGATTCCCATCGAGATTACCACTCAGGATCCTGAGGCTCAGAATAAGAAGGCTCCTTATAATTTTTGCAAGAAACCGGTGAATCTGGTACCTCAAAATAAACCGCTTACTTCATCTTATCCTTATCTGATTTTGCCCATCAGTGTGCTTGTGGGGGATGAAGGAAGGGATTGCGGTGAAGTTCTAGCTTTGATTGATACCGGAGCTGGGGAGAATTATGTTGAGGAGAAGTGGGCAAGAAGCCATGGATTGTCATTACAGAAGGATGGATGGGTGAAGTTGGCAGACACCTCCAAAAGAACGGCGGTATGGCGAGTACAGGCCAAGGTCCTGTTGAGGCAAGGCCCGGAGGTATTCAGGGAGGAGTTTCACGCCGTAGCTCACCTGCCACATTCTGTGGTGCTGGGGATGAGATGGTGGCACCATGTCCGTCCACAGTTTGATATGAAGAGAGAGAGGGTTCTGCTGTCGCCTAGAGGTCAGGGGACGTGTGAATGGACGTTTCAGTCCCAAGGTTCGATGGTGAAGCACATGGGTGGAATCACCTCAAGTGTGTCAGCGGAAGGATTGCCAAGGGAGTATCAGGATTTCGCGGAGGTGTTTGAGCCTAAAGGTGATGCGCCCTTTTCGCCTACAGGGGATTTTGCATTTGGATTCCGGTTCAAGGAAGGCTCTGAGTTACCAAAGGGCTGTCCAGTCTATCCGTTGAATCCCCAGGCCCAAGAGGCATTGGAGGGTTATGTCCATAAGATGCTGGATATGGGTTTGATTGCGCCTTCCAAGTCGCCGGTGGTTTCGCCAGTCCTGTTGGTTCCCAAGTCAGGGGGGAGTTACGTCCTTGTGTTGATTTCCGACGCCTTAATGAGGTAACGGAACCTGACCCCTATCCAATGCCACTCATGGAGAACATTCTGCCCATGATCTCTGGGTGTGGGGTGTTCACCAAATTGGATTTGGTGGACGCTTTTAATCAAATTCCTGTTCGCCCTGAGCACCAGCGGTATACGGCATTCAAATGTCATCTGGGAAACTTCGAGTACAGGGTTATGCCATTTGGGCTATGCAATGCCCCTGCAGTTTTCCAGCGCATGATTGATCATGTATTGGGGGACTTAGTGGGTAAGTGTTGTGTTGCCTATATGGATGACATCCTGGTGTTTTCCAAATCAGTACAGGACCATGTGAGGGATGTGAGAAGTGTGTTGGAGGTGGTTAGGAACGCGGGCTTGAAGTTGAAGCCATCCAAGTGCGAGTTCAATAAAGAATCGGTGTCCTTCCTAGGGAACGTGGTCCTCCAAGAAGGGATAGCGATCTGTCCTGATAAGTTGCGGGCGGTGCAGGAATGGAAGGCTCCTGGGAATAGGACTGAAGTGTGAAGTTTCTTGGGGGTGGTGAATTTTGTGCGAAGGTTTTCTAGGGATCTGGCCCAATGGGCTGTGCCATTGACAAGACTGATGGGAAATGTGCCGTTCGTTTGGGGGGAGGCTGAGGAGAGGGCATTTCAGCAAGTGAAGACGAGTTTGCTGACAGCCCCAGTTCTGGCACACCCTGACCCAAACAAACCATTCGTGGTAGAGACTGACGCGTCAAATTTTGCACTTGGAGCCATGTTGTTGCAGGAGGGTAAAGATGGGGTTGAACATCCTGTTTGTTATTTCAGTTGGAAGATGGCACCAGCTGAAACCAACTATCCAGTTTATGATAAGGAACTTTTGGCAATAGTTGCAGCCTTGGGGGAGTGGCAACATCACCTATTGTATGCCAGGCACCCAGTTGTCATCCAAACGGACCATCGAGCCTTAGAATACTATAAGTCCCCACGCCTGATGAACCAGAGGCAGGCCCGGTGGCACTTAGAGTTGGTTCAATATGACCTGCGGATTGAATACAAGCCGGGAAAACAAAATATCTTGCCAGATTTATTGAGCCGTGATTCTGGACTGGTGTTTTCTGATGAGGAGTTGAGGAAGTTCAACACAGCCACGATGTTGCCACAGAACTTGTTTGCAACGATCCAGGGCTGGAGAGACGGAATGGCAGGAAGAATCCAGACTGCACAGCAAAGATGTGAGCTGGGCCAACGGATAAGAGAAGAGACAGGGGAAGGTGAGGCAAGCAGGGGGCATGCGGGATTCTCAGTTCAGGGTGGTATCATACACCATGAGGGAAGGATTTGGGTCCCAGTGAAGAGTCTGCAACAAGAGGTAATGGCAGCTAATCACGACCATCCTCTGGCAGGTCATCCCGGTCAAGAGAAGACGTTAGATCTTGTTCGCCGTCACTATTCATGGAGAGGTGTGGGTGAGGCGGTGCGGAAGTATGTTTCGCATTGTGTGGTTTGCGCCAGGGCAAAGGCCCAACGGGTGGCACCGGGGGGAAATTGAAGCCGCTTCAAATTCCTTCTAGGCCATGGTCCTCAGTGAGTGTGGATTTCATCACAGGACTGCCCAAGTCACAGGGGATGGATGCCTTGATGGTGGTGGTGGATCGCCTGACTAAATATGCAGAGTTTTTCCCTTGTCAGTCAACCATTTCTGCAAAAGTGGCAGGACAGATTTTTGTAAATGAGATTTTCTCCAGACATGGGGTGCCTGAAGAAATTGTGTCAGATCGGGGTCCACAATTTACATCTAAATTTTGGCTCCACATGTTGGGAAATCTAAAGATCAAGGCTTGCCATTCGTCAGCATATCATCCTCAGTCAGATGGCCAAACTGAGAGAGTAAATCAGATATTGGAGCAGTATTTGAGGTGCTATGTTTCAGGGCGGCAGGATGACTGGGTATATTGGGTGAAGCTGGCTCAATTTGCTTACAACAATCATAAGCATTCATCCACGGGTATGACCCCATTTTTCGCAAATCACGGCCAACACCCAGAGGGTATGGGGCCTAGGGAGCAAGGGCGGAATCCAGCGGCAGATGAACTGTCGCGAGATACCCATGACACCCTGGAGCTCCTGAAGAAGAATTTGGTGGTGGCAGTCGCGGCTCAGAAGAGGAAGGCAGACCGGCATAGATCTGAAGGTAGAGCTTTCAAGAGAGGTGATTGGGTCTTGGTGAATGCTCAGAACTACGCCTTGCCTGTAAGGAGCCAGAAATTGGGGCCAGTGGCGTTGGGCCCATATCAGGTAGTGAGGGCGGTGAACGAGGTGGCATTTGAGCTGAAGCTCCCAGAAGGGTCAAGAGCTCATCCAGTGTTGCACGTATCGCAGCTCAAGCCATTCTTTGGCCAGCCACCTGAAAGTCCTTCTCCTTTATTCCCAGCTGGAGGAGGAGCCAAGGAGTATGAAGTTGAGGAGATTCTCGACACCAAAGTGGTGAGAGGACGTCGTTCATTCTTGGTACGTTGGGTGGGTCATCCTATTGAGGAGTCCACATGGCAGTCAGCTAGGGATTGTGCCCGATGTCCTGAGAAAATCCAAGAGTTCTTCCTGTCTAGGGGGTGATGTGACGGTTGAGGTCTATCCTCAGCATCACATTGCCCTGATCTTTGGTAAGACAGGGCAGGCTGTGTCTGGATGTATGGAGGAGGAGGGGGAGTTGGTCCTGGCAGGGACGCCTAAGGGGCAGGAGCTTGAAGGAGGCCAAGGAGCAAGATGGGCGTCCAAGTCGAGGAAAAACGAGAATCAAGTAAAATGGGGAGTTTCAAGATTTGATTTGGATTCGAATCAAGAATGGAATGGAACAGGTGCTTGGAAGTTTCGCGGTTCATTTGGAATTCGAAATGGAACTGGTGCGGAACTGTTGAGGATCAGAACTGGCACAGAACCATTGAGTGAGGATTCCGCGATCCTGCTGTAAGGTTTACACCAAGCATCAGTCAGATTAGCACCATAAGCTTGTGTTATATTTTATATTAGCTTGTAGCATGTGTATATAGGGAAGGAACTGGGAGCTGGAGGCTTCTCAGTTCTGTTTTCTATCGACCTGGCCAATATTAAATAAAAAAGAACTTAAAATTCATATATTTATACTTTGAGTTTATTTTATAAATATTGCCTAACTGCAGCCATGTTTGGCTTGAATCAACAAGAATTGGACTTGGAGAGTGAGCTTGGGAGAGCTATTGCCTCCCTTTATACCTTGTCTTGGAGTCAAGGCATGTTGCTGGGGTTAAGTATACTTGCAACTGTCTTCCAGGGGGTGCTTGTCCAGTCTTGTAGCGCGCGCACAAGGAGAGTAGTATCAGGAGCCCTGTCAGCCCTATGGTCTGTAACATGGATTCTGTTGCCCAACTCATTTGTGGCTCATTGGAAGGAGCCAGTGCGTTACACTCTGAAGATGTTGGGAGCAACTTTTGATGCGCCCAATCAATCTTATAATAAAACTCCAACTGAGGATGATCACACTTTAGTGGAATTGAAAGATGATATTTTAGAAAACGTTGAAAAGTCATTATTCAGCAGAATCAAGTCATGAAAGGGAAAAACCTCAATGGATCCAAGTGGAAGAATAAATCAACTAACCACTATTGGAAAGATGGAACAACGGGACAATTTGCCACCCAAAATTGGCAGAAGAAATCACAACAATTTTTAAATCTTATGATTCCTCAAGAGAAGGATGAAACTGCCTAAAATTTGGAAAAAGGCCTTGCAGTCTAGATGTGGAACTATCTAGCACTGCAAGAGAACCAGTTCTACCAGATATATACATGAATAAAGTAATTGGCAGGACCAGCTTGGGTTGTAACTGGGTCCACCATGAGAAGACCTGAGGCATTAGATGAGATCAGAAATGTGAGGTGATTAATCCAGAGAATAGTGGATGAAGTAAGTTGATCTTAAACTAGTCATTTAATGAGCAAACGCAAGAAATGCCAAAAATAGCATCTGATCCAGATGACTTTAGCAAAGAAAAATGTTACCAAATTAATCTGTGAAAATAGTGGATCATTTACAAATCTAAAAGCATATTTAATCAAACGTTTGAATTGGCAATTAAAACTGAGAAATAGGATCTGATCTAGACAAAGTTGGATAGAGAAAAACATATCCATTAATAATAAACAGGATCAGATCTTGACAAATTTGGATTGAGAAAAATGTATCAAGTTAATATGAATGTTTGAGTCAACAAATAATGATGGACCGAAATTTAAAAAAAGGAAAAACGAGTTGGATGCCTATGGATGGGACCATTTGAAATTATCAAGTCAGCAAATGATGACTATACAATTGAATATTAAAGATGGTCAAATAGGCAATAGGTCCACACAAAATACTTAAAGTATTGGGCTTAAGAAAAAATATAAATATAAAAAAAGAAAAGATAAAAATAAAAAGATGCTTAAAAATAAAAGATAAAAAAAATAAAAAAATGATTTTAATTTGAGCAGTGATGCATCTAGCGAAATTCCCACCTACCAAGCATAGAGGAAGGGATAAATTAATTGGCACGAGTCCCAAGAGTTTGGCAGGATCAGGAAGAGCTGAAACTAGATCCACCGGAATAGTCCCTATCAACAAAATGTTGAGACCCGTCCTGGGGTTTGTACAGGTGGCGAAGTGCCAACGAGACCTGTCCTGGGGTTTGTACATGTGGCAAAAGTGCCAACGAGACCCATCCTGGGGTTTGTACAGGTGGACCAGTTGATCTCTCACAACTGATGTGAAGATGGGACTGGTGTGGCATGATGTTGCAGGAACCACGCTCAAGCAGAGGCAGCAATGGGTAGCAACCAAGAATACAAAGCCATCAAACCAAGCAGAGCATATGGGCATTGATTGTGAATAGACCTACACTACGCTGAGGACATAGAGATATGACAAACCAAATATGAGCACTAGCTGAGGCAGCTTCCATTCATGAGGATTCTATCTCCCATTGAATATCTGGTTAAGAAGGGGGATGTGTTGGAATTGCAGATGACCACATAATCCAACCTTTTAACCAAATATAATATTTGATGATTGAGTTATAATCATATAGAATTGGCAATAGTGGCCAATTGATGAGAATATTGTTGGGCATCATCCCCAATGATATTAGAGGCCGGCGACTAATGAATTAATGTCAGGCATCATACCTGATGATATTTAAGGCCATTGACAGATGATAATTTCATTGGGCATTATCCCTAGCGAAATCAAGCAATAATTTGATATTGGAATAACACCCAATAGTTGAATTGTAGGGAATTGTTCAGAGCGGAATGGATTGGAGTTGTCAGAAACTACCAAAATGTTTGAACGCCGGAGGAAGAGTAGAATTGTCATCAGCTGAAACAATTGGTTTCAAGTACCCTTGTACCAATTGTTTGGTCCGCCAAATACCCAAGGATTACGCTGCCTAAAAAACCCAAGGCAACGGTACCTGACGAGATTTGGTGCCTAACACTGAGGGTCAAAACCAGTTTAGGAGCACAAATATTTTCATTGGACAGCTGAAAAGTTGTGTGCTGATTCCAACTATAAAAACCCCAAATTTATTCCCTAATAAAAGCAGTTTAAAACTTGATAATAGCTTTATTTTTTAACATTGGTTGTTTAAACATTTCTCAAGAGAAAAGTGTAAGGATTAGATATCCTTAGGTTAGTTTTATCAAAATCTCCGCTTGGCTCTGCGAAAAGAGAATAGGGAAAGTGTTCCCTACCAGTATCAAAATATCTTCAAGAGGAAGAAGCACCTGTCTAGTATTGGACAATTCACCCAACGTGGCTTTTGGGCAACCAACCAAAATAACAGTCCTCATATTATTATTGCCCCAGTTCATATTATTAATCAATGCAACAATTCACAAATATGTGCAGTTGAAATCTAGGACCAGAAGCGAGCCAACAAAGCCCAAGATTTTAACACATACTCAATAATAGAATAGAAATCAACAATCTAAATAACCAGTTGGTGAGAATTGATAATGGAGTTGTGGAATACATTGGCTAAGAAGTATCTCATCAAGTTAATGATGTCACTAACCCTATTCACCAATGTATCACCACCATTGAGGATGAGATTACAAGACAACTAGGACAATTGCGGGTCCAACATGAGGAGCACTTTGCTGAGCTTGACGGGCTACTCTAACAACTTTTCCAGAATATGAATACTATCAGAGAAGGTGGACCTGGTCCTGTTGGTCCTCCTGGACTGCTGGGACCACCTATCCCCTTTGGTAACCCCAGGACCTCCTGGTGAATGTAGTCCTCCCAGTCCTGTGGGTCAACAAGGCCCACCAGGGCCAGCAGGTTGAGATGGGTAGCAAGGACCCCTGGCCCTCCTGGTCCCCCTGGCTCCTCACTTCCAATGCACGATTCAGAACCTTCTATTCTACTAGTATCAAGAGTACAGCTGTTAGAAATCCAAATCCAAGCCATAGCACAAGGGAGTTTCTTATCATTGGAAGGCCTTCCAATTGACCCAGATTACTCTTTAATCAACTTATTGAATGGCGTATATAATGCTCATTGTCTATGCGATGCTAAACAAACTATGCAAGAAACCCAGTTTGCAAGGTAAATGCTTCCCATCGAATGGTTAACAGCTAGATGCAGAGTACTTGAGAATAAGCAGGAAGAGATGATCAATGAAATTTATAACTTGAATCAACAACCTGTGAATGATCATCTTGCTAAATGGGTTCATAATTTACAGGAGTACCTCAATCATTTAAGGCAACAAGTTGACTGAATTCCCACTCAAGCTTATATCCCAGAATCTGAACCCTCCAAAGCTGATCTGGTCATGGTATCAGGTGTACATGTTTTGGTTAATGAACCCACTACCTTCAGACTTACCTTTAAGGATAAGTTTGAGCTGGGTGAAGGTAGCATCCATTCGTTTCTCTTTGTCTATGAGCGTGCAATGGATGGGGAAACAGGTCAACAAAAAGTATGGCATATTACCTCTTGCCTAATCTGGTTTGCTCAAGAGATCATGGTTCCTCACCTTAAGGTTTGCAATACATGGGCTCAAGTGAAGACTGCCCTTATAAAAGAAGTTGGGAGTGATTAAATCCTATATAACCAAAAGCAAGCCTATATATGTATCCAAATTAAGCGAGGGGAGTCAATCCAAGATTTCGCTAAGATTCTATCATGAGGCCCCAAACTCTTGCTACTTGTGACCAGATTACTGTAGATGGTGCCATATCAGCTGTAATGAGTGCGTTTGCTTCACGCACTCAGTTGCTACTAAATTTAAAATTACTTGAAAGAAATTTCAGATCCATTCTCAATATCAAAGAAGCGCTCATGGAGATTCCTAATGGTGTGGTACACCCAACCTCTGCTAATAACCCTTGTTCTTATATCCATGCAATGCGGCTAGACCCAAATCTAAACCAAGGAAGGAGCCATGCAACTATTGTGGTCTCGTGGGTCATGTGGAATCTCAATGTTGGAAAAAACAAGCGGAGGAGTCGAAAAAATAGGAGTCAGCATAGGGCATGAGGCTCCCTGTGCTGACCTACCTCCGGTGCCTCAATCAAAATTTTTTAACACTTCTAAAGGCTATTACATGATATCTGCTCCTGGTGAACTTGATATCCCTGATGAATTATTCAACAAAGATACTATTTCTTCTTATGCTTCTGTTTCTTCTTCTTCTAATTCAATTTAATCAATTAATCCCTCAGTGTTTTCAATCCCAAACTTTGGCACTGATGTGACCCAGGTGGAAGTCATCGTGCATAAGGTGAAAGGTTTGGCTATCATTGATACAGGATCGCCCATCAATGTAATCTCGTCCAGGCTTATGAAAAATCAAATTGGCGCCAGACTTAAACCATTTTCAAGACTATGGAACTGCTGATCCTTCCTACACTAGTCTATAGGCGCTTATTCCTCTCTTCCAATGCACTTTAGAAGTTGGTTGTGTCAGCCCCTGTAGTAGTGTTGGACAACAACTGCTATGACTTACTCTTGGGAACCAAATTTCTCATTGATTTTGATGAAATAATCAGTCTTAAGGACAATTACCTTTCTTTAATTGGGTATCAAGTATCTTTAATTCTACAAGATGTTCTCAATAGCAAAGGCAAACTCAAACGACATGTTTGCTTATTGTAATACCCCACTTCTATCTCACGTCTTGAGTGCCAAATCTTGGGACCAAGGACTATACTTCCGCCTCCATCATCTTGTGCCTCTGAAGGAATGCCTTTATATTCTAACAATTTAATTACCATTCCTCCAAAAGCTTAAGTCATAATCAATATGGGAGTACAAGTATATGTACCCACTGATCATGTATTAGAGATCTTCAGTAACAAAAATTCCTCATATATGGAGGCTTTAACCTGCCCTAGTATCCTTGATCCCGCTTACAATGGGACTGTTTTAGTCTTACTAGCTAATCTCACTTCTTGACCATGTGATTAGATTGCAATAACTCCATTGCCTATGTGCGGCCTACTCCTGTGAGTGAAATCTTATCCATCTCAGGATGTGGAGATTTATGTGAATTTGGGCTGGAAGATCTCCTTATTGTTGATAGAATTGACGTTAAATTTGGGGATTCACTTACTCCAGAACAACAGCATGAAGCTGAGGCTCTGATTGAAGAGTATGCAGATATATTTGCCAAAGGTCTTGGAGATTTTTGGGCTAATTAAAGATATGTAGCATCAGGTGAAAACCAGGGATACTCACCCTATTTGAGCTCGACCATATCACAAATTAAAGTTGAGGAGGCTCAGGTCTCAGTGGAATTGAAACAACTTCATGATGCGGGGCTGTTAACGCCTTTTAAGAGTCCATGGGCTTCTCCTTTACTACTTATCCAGAAAAAGGATGGGGGTCATAGAGTGATTATGGACTATTGTTGGCTCAATGCTGTTACACAAAAGGATTCTTATCTTCTACCTTGCATTGATGATTCATTGAGACTATTTTCTGGGTCACAATACTTCTCAGCTATGGACCTTGCGAGTGGTCATTGGCAAATTGACCTGGCTCTGGAAGACTGTCAAAAATGTGCTTTAATCTTTAGTGAGGGGTTATTTGAGCCCACTTGTATGCCGCATGGGCTTTGTAATGCCCCTGCTACTTTTCAACGAGCCATGGATGGCTTGTTTGGGGATTTGAAACTTTCTTGTGTTTTGGTATATTTAGACAATGTTACTGTGTTTTCTCGCACTTTTAACGAGAATTAGGCTCATTTAAAGGAAGTATTTGGTCAGATGTGTCGCGCTTCACTTAAGCTAAAACCATCCAAGTGTGCTTTTTCAAGACTGAGATGGAATTCTTGGGTCATAAAGTTATTTACAAGGGGATTTTACCTTATCTAATATGATACAAGCTATTTTGGACATGCCTTTTCCTAAAAGCTTGCATGATATCCAAGTGTATTTAAGGATGGTTGGTTATTATCAACAATCAATCCCCCATTTTGTGGAGATTTCAGAGCCTTTAGTTTAACTTTTGCACAAGGAAGTCCCTTTTGAATGGGAATAATTGCGGCAGAATGCTTTTGATCTGTTTCGCCAAGCCTTAGTTAGTGTACCAATCTTAGCCCAACCTGATTTTTCCAAACTATTTATTCTATTTACTGATGCCAGTGATATTGCTATTGGAGCCATTCTGGCTCAACATGATAACAACCTTGTTGATCACCCCATCGCATACTATAGTAAAACCCTTTCTAAGGCCAAATGCAATTATAGCGTTACTGAGAGAGAATGCCTTGCTGTTTTGTCTTCCATAAAGCATTTCTGCCCTTACCTCTATGGCAAGCATTTCACTATTGTCACGGATCATGCTTCCTTGAAGTGGTTGCAACAAATGAAGGATCCTGATGGGCGCTTAGCTAGATGGTCGTTAAAGATCCAGAATTATAACTTTACAATTCAACATTGCACTGGAGCTATTCATCAAAACGCTGATGAACTTTCTCAATTGCCTATATTAACATTACTCTCTTCTGAGAAGGATCGCATCTATGGCTTGATTGGTAGACCTGAGTTCTGGTACAATGAATCTAAGAATGTTATATCAAAGCTAAAATCCTTAACTGAAGATACTCAGGCTAAAGAAGGTTCATTATACAAGGAGTTGGGATCTAAATGGTTGCTCTTTAATCGGCCCTCTGCAAGGACTGATACTATTATGGAGGCTCATCAAACTGTAGTGCATGGAGCTGTCGCTAAGACTTTACATTAGTTGAAAAATCACTGTTACTGGGATATCATGCTGGAATCTGTACACGATGTGTTGGAGACTTGTCTCACTTGCCAACAACAACGTGGTGGAAATCTGATGTTCCAACATAAAATTGTGGGACCTTCAGAACCTTTCTCTACTATGAGTATCAATGTGGTGGGCCCTCTCCCTACTGCCACTTATGAACATCAAAAATTCTATTAGCTATTGACCATTTTACTAAATGGATTGAAGCTATCTCAGTTTCCACAGTCATCGCTAAGGCTACTGCATCCTTTCTTTTTAAAAAGATTTTCACCAGGCATGGTTTCCCAAAAGTCCTGTTATCAGATAATGGGAAAAACTTCATTTCTCAAGTGGTATCTGAGCTTACTAAATTAATGGGTGCCAATCAGTCATTTACATCCCCATACAATCCTTCTACTAATGGCGCAGTCAAAAGAGCAAATGGTACCCTTGTAGCCATTCATCAAAAGATGGCTTCCAATGACCCTAGTAGATGGAATCTCTATTTGCCTAGTGCGATGTTAGCCTATAGAGTTAGCTACCATCGTATAATTGGAATGTCTTTTTAAAGCTTTATATGGTTGGGATCCTATTCTCCCCTCAAGTGTACAACCTATACTTGTGGAGGCTACCCCGCAAATTACTGATTTAGCTATGAGGAGACTAGCTGATAAAAACATCTGAGTAAAAGTTTTAGTTTAAAGTTCCCTTGCTGCTACCACCTTAAAAGAGGGAACAAGAACCAACGCTAGTAGACCTACGCTACCTGAATATCAAGTCAGGGATTTTATACTCTTCTATCATCATAGGCCGGGAGGAAGGATTCACAAACTTGACACCTTATGGGCTGGGGGGTTTACTGTATTATTTAATGTCAGGGTATAATATACTCCATTGCAGCTGTTGATACTGGTACTGTTATCAATAGAGGGCATAGAAGATTTCTTCATAAATATGTGCCCCTTAGGCAAGATCTTGAGGGGGCATTGTTAGGGATTCAACTACAATGACTGGAATTACTCAAGATTGAGATTTGATGTCATAGTATAATGAGATTGCAAATTCCATGTCAGAGATATCCAATTCTAGGATAGACCATCAAGCAACTCTTTGGAGTTTAACAAACTTCTCTGAAGGATGATGCCAAGCTATCTGATGAGGCAAAATATCATACAAAAAGGTTAGTCTCATCAAATAAGAATCTTATCAGATCTGGCCATCACAAGTATGGTATTAATAATCAGCAATATCAGTCATCTAGTAGGAAAGATCTTACCTCAGGTGCATCCTAAAATCCTCACGAATAACTATCAAATCTACCCCTATAAATATTCCTCATTTCTAACAAATAAAGTACCTTTATTTTTGTCTCGCGTAGCTTAATTTTGGTCTATTCATACAGGATTCTGTATTTCCAATTGGAATCAATTATAGCAATAGAACTAATAACTTCGTTGTACTTATTTCAATCTTTGTTAGAGCTAAGGAACTAATAATTTTGTAGCCTTTGTAGCACCTGCTTATCATAATTTTTATTAAAATTCTAATACCCCCTTTTGGAAAAAGAGAGGGGTAATGTAAGTCCAGGGGAGCGTCCCCTCTACATGGACTGGGTGGTGTTTCCATTCCCAAAAAGGTCCAAAATGGGCAGCTGTCACTCTTGTTTCACAGAGAAACTCACCCATGTGATAGACGAGTAATGGGTAACAGCTCTTCCCTTTTAATTTTACCACCTGTCCCCACAATTGCCTCTGACAAATCAGTATGGCAAATTGAGGAAATCTGCGCCAAAATTCTTGAAAGCTGCCACTTCTTGGACCAAAGGGTTCCTATAAAGCTGATAACAATAAGTCCTCAAAATCAAGGTCTAAAAGCCTTAAACCCTTGGCAACAATGCCTGATGAGCACACACATCTAGTGAATAAGGAATCAAGTGTCAAATTTTTAGCAAATCTTAGCAATGGCATTGGGCCATTGGGAAATGCTGTCATCAGTTTGAATCCTGCTCCAAAAACATTGGGGACAAAGCCTGATGGACATGTACCTCTTAAGACAAATGTTGCCATCAGCCTGGAACCCTTCCCTCAGAAATTAGGTTTGTTATTCAATGCATCTTGTTTGGCTGAATGGATGCCAAAGTGACCAGGTGTGGGAAGATTAGGTATACTGAACCCTTCCTGACCTCTGGGGACTGCCCCTATGTTGAATGGCCTTGGGATGTTCCTGTTGCTCGTTGGGTAAGACACCGTTGCACTAACCATTTAAATGTGTGGAAACTGCAATTTGGGAATCCAAGCTCAAGCAAACAGCGACTCAGCCTTCCAACAACAATTTTAAAGCAATTTCAAATTAAATTAGTTTTCCCTTTTAACTAAAATTTTGCCAGGTTAGGTCAAATCTTGAGGGCCCCAATCCTGAGTCTTTCAAAGAGATTCCCCAAATCAGTCATCTATTTACGCAGTCATAACAACTGAGAAAATTGACAGTTGATTTTCAATTTTAAATCCAATATAAATCCACTTTCTCAAAAATCCTTATTTTTTCCATTGATGAAATTTAAACCACCCATCCTGATCCAATTTTTCAAAACCTCCTAAACCTGCGGGCTCTGGGGCCATGATCACCTGGTTCATTGCCAGGTTTATTTTCACATCTATGACCCATTGGTACTTGATGGCAAAATCTCTTCCCAATCCAATAAACATCATTCAAGCAGCAATGCCTCTGGAATTTGGGCTTGTAATTTGGGTGTTTCAACATCCAAGCTGACAGGCCGTTCTAAACTTAACTTGTTGTACTCCTAACAGTTGAGGAGTTTATATATACTAAATAAGCTAAAAATTCAATTTGTTTTTTTAGAATAAAAATTATTTCCATTATTATCAGAAATCAATTAGATGTTACCTTACAAAAGCAAACTAGTAAATTTTTAAGTATTACTTTAGGTAGTAGTGATACAAAAGCAATCAGGTTAGTCAATAACTCTTATTATATATCTAACTTTGGTTAGCCAAGGTTTATAGTAATTAAATCCTGGTGTGTACCATCCCATCAATGATACTAAGAAATACCCATATAAATGTTTTGTATACTATATTACAACTTAAGTACTTCCATAATAAAGAGAAGATGTCATCAGTTCTGTTCATAGATTCAAAAATAAAGCTTGGTACTAACCAAAACTTATAAATAGAAGTTGTAGTATATAATAAGCAACTCTTCCACTCAAGCTCTTTCTCAAGCATTTTATTGAAAAAGCTTTTAGTTGCATCAATATACTACTATCTGCCACCTAAATACTCTAATTCACCAGCTACTGTTCTAGAATGGTGCAGCAGTGCACCACCCCCTAGAGTTTTCTGCTCCTCCAGAAAGCGTGTTTGAACTAGTTTGACCGTCCAAATATTGCAAACTTCCAATATGTCCCTCCAAGAGACTTAGCACTCCACCTCACATGCACACTTGTTTCACCCCACCCTCTAACCCATCCTTGGTCTAATATTTAATTTTACATCTGAGTTACTAAGGAAATCTATTCCTATATGCTGAATGGTAATAATTTATTTGCCCATTTCCACTTTTATGCTAGTGAACAACATCAAGTTATGCCCTTGTGAGGGCTATTTTGATATCAGTTTCCCCTCTGAAGAGTATGCTGCTGTGGCGTTGAAAACTAATTACATTTTTATATTAATACATACAAACCATGATCCATACTTGCCTACCCACTGGCACCACAATGGTGAGTTTAGCCAACCTCCCATCTCACCTCCCTTCATGTATTGTATGAAGAGTTAATCTCAGAGGTTCTTTTATATGTCTTGAACCTCACCGTTCACTTTAATGCCCCTAGCAATGCTGAGTATCTTGTGGTTCCCTGTGCTACCACTACTGTTACCCCTTTTCAATCAGATAATAACTAACAGATCCTCTTCATGGTTCAACATTTCATCAGCACATGACCATTTCTTCTTGGCGTGCATCATCAATGAACGCCATATTTTCACTGCTTGTTTTAGTTTGGATCACTATAAAAAGTTTGGATTTCTGTCACATATGTTTCCAACATCAACTATGACGTTTAAAACCACTCTGGAGGAATACACCTGAGGAGTCTTACTTTTAGTGCTCCCAACAACTGTTTTGTTGTCAGGCCCGCATCCTGAAATTCCTTTCTCCACATAATTCAACCAGCATTAGCCATTAGTCTACCATCTAGACAATCAGGAAAAATCTTGGATACAAATTTACTCTCAAATTTTTTTTCATTTGATCATTCACCTTACCCTTATGCCAAGGCCCCAATCATATTATGTGAAAATCCCTGGGCATTATTAACAAAGTTTCTGAATTGGGGGAATCACATTGAACTGTTGAACCTTAACCTCAAACAGCTTTTAAACATTAAAGATACTTTTCAATTCCCCCTCATTGATAATTTTCTTAAATAAATGCCATACCATTTTTATCTGATCATCAGCTCACTGTGCTTGAAGCTGCCTTGCTTGACTGTTATCCTCATTACAATTCTGCAGCTAAGTCTATTGTGATTCTTGCAGAGGGTCTCTCTCCTCTCACTGTCCTAGCAACTATTACCACTGAAGGTAAGTGTGGCCTCTTAAAATTCCACAAAATTTCCAAAGTCAATCCTGAATGTTGTGGTGGTGGTCATAACCCTAAAGCAAAACATACTTTACAACTAACGTCACCTTTAATAAGCTCCCAACACCTGTATCTATCCTAAGCATAATATGGTGGACTATATTGGCGTCTTTGGCGCAGCACATCATTTTTTTCAAGGACCATCTTGTGTGATATTGAAACCCATCCTGCTGATGCCACCCCCTTGCTTTCCATCTGAGGCCACACCTTACTTCACTAGTTGAAGCCAACAAGATGCACCCTGATCCCCTTAACCCTCCACCATGGTCAGCTAGCAGCTTGCCGTTGCCAATCTGGTTGTCTTAATTTAATTTAATTTTTAGTTCTGTTTTGCTTGCTTGAGCGTTTAGGTCCATTTTAGTTTTTTTACTTTAATTTTTAACGTTTGTGCCTTGGTCAGCCTAACCCAAATGAACAATATTTAACAAGTGATAACTTTAAATCATTAACTATGCTATAGTGTTTGAACTTACAACTGATATCTTTTTTATTTTAATTGAAGGCTTAGTTTAGATCAGCAGTGGCGTTAAGATTTACATATTTTTTATAAGTTGATTAGTCATAGCACAAATATGCTTTCAATGGATTATTATACTAAAACATATATTGCAGTACCCTAAGAGCTCAAGACTTTCTGGGTGAATTTATGTATTAAATTACTATTTAAAAACTATAAGTATCATACCTGTTAATTTTTGCATATATCTAAACTTTATTTAACATACTATATGAGATCATCTACTTGACCCATCTGGGACCTATATGACACTATAAGCATATTCTAACAAAAACTTATAATAACAATACCTATTCACTTGTGGTTAATAGTAAAATAAATCAATTTTGTTTTGACTCTTTTAGCATTAATTTTTTTATAAAAATGATAATCATATGATAATTTAGAAATATCATTTTTAGTATAAAACTACAACGTATCATTGAAAGTGAATTAAATTTCTCAAAGGCTCAAATTATAATCTTTTAGTAAAAAACTATGAAGAGAACCACTTATTGAGGACCTATAAGCGGATAAACTCAAAATTTTTATAGTTTTTCAAACATAACCTGTTCTTTATAAAAATAATTATAGCATGACTACCATTAGATATAAGTTGAAAATTCAAATAATTGGGAAAGGCCTCATCTAATATGCTAGAGTAAGGATGACAATCATATGTAGTTTTTATATTACCATAATTTTTGTATGATAGTAAAGATAAACAAAAACTGTACACTTTGCTAGTTATATGGCATTATAAAGTGCACTTTTTTTCTACTTTTCAATGTAAGTACTTCTATTGTAGTGATTTCCTTTCTGCCCAATATCACTTTTAAGTAAATTTAAAAATTACAGCAGAAGTAAACAGCTTCAAAAGACTGACACACGGATAAACCTTAATGTCCTTGGCCCTATCGCCCGCTGCTCCAAAATGGGGTAGCAGCAAAACCCCCTAGAACCTTCCACCCAGCGAGAAAACACTTTTGAACTAGGTTGACCAGCCCCCCAATGCATTAGGTTGATACATTTCCCCCAAGGATCTCACCCTCCGTCTTGCATGTTCCCAAGCAGTGCCTTGTAGCCCCATTGTGCTCCCCCAAAGTAAGATGCAATTCAGCCTCCAGGTTGAATATGACAACTTGTTTCCATACAAAAACAAACAGATTATAGAATTATCACAGGTGCTTATGCAGCTACAGGCTTTATCAACTTTTGCCCCTACAAGGGGTATTTTGACCTTGGCTTCACCTGTGAAGCTGATTCTGCAATTGCAACCAACATTCCCTTAATGTTCCAGGGAACCCCCATCCCAATCACTCACACCTGGTTGCCTGATGACACCACTTTTGGGGTTAATTTGCAGGCCTATCCACCCAGCTCCCATCTGATACTTTGTATAATGAACTATTAGATGGGTTGTCAGTATATGGCGTTGACCCCATTCTACAATTTGTGGTTCCCAATGGAGCCAACTGATTTGTGGCCCCTCGCGCTTTTGCAACTGTATGCCCAATATCAACTGAAATTGCCATTTTGATTCCCCCTCACACCACTGTCCCCTCTGACCCTGACCACCTTTTATAAGCCAGAGTAGACAAAGGGAGCACGATCTGACCCATTTGTTTTGACCTGGACCACTCAAAGTAACGCTGCCCCACCATAGCCCAAGCTGGAGCCCACATGCTTGACTCCCCCATGATGCTCCCATTGCCAACATAAAAACTTTTTGAATGGGGCACAATCTTCCCTCCCCCTCCACCCAAAAATGGTAGATGCAACTGCCACTGATTCAGCCAATAAGGAACCTACATGTTAATCCCCACTCCCACTACAACTAATCAGGAGCCATCATGGACCCCAGTAATTTCAAAAAAACTCACCCAGACTTCCAACCCAACCCACCCATATGCCAATCAACCTATTGTTTTCAACTAAAATCCCTGAAATTATTTGGAGAAGGTTGATGATCTGGGAAATCCCATTCCCAACTCAGTCAAGGCCTCAGGACTCAAAATGTACCTAAGTGCAGAATATGCAGCTTAATTTAAACTTGGCACTATGCTCTATGCTCCAATGCTGATGAATTTTGAAGTGACCACCAACTCTTAAAGAGTCTTTTGCCTCCCCTAATTGTCACTCCCTCCAAAAGGCTATAGCAAAATCAGTTGCACTCTTGGCCAAGGGGATACCTGCCCCTGTCCTTCCCCCCATGCAACAGGTTCATAAAAAGGAATTCCTCCAATTCCACCAAGTTGCCAACAAAGCCATACAAAAAGTTGTGATGGTCACAAAATTTGGCCCTAAGACATGCATTACCAGCAAAAATATTGCCACCTTCGCCACCCTTCCCAAAGTTTGCCTTGAGGCTGAGAAAGCCATATCCAAATATTACCACCCTCCTCATAGCAAGATTTGAGCTGCAAGCCCCAATTTTCTACCTCAACCCCCATTTTGAGGATGCACCTATGCCCATGCTCTCAGCGCTCTGTTGTACACTTTCTGACACAGAGGAGGAAAATGAGCCTCCCAATTACACTCACCCCCCACCATGGACGCATAGTGGTTTACCACATATTACCTGGTTGGATCATTTTAGTTTTCTTTTATTTTTTGATTCAGTTTGATTGATACGCTCATCTCTTTCTGTTTGTTCAATTTTAGTTTAGTTTGAGTTTTGCTCCTTGGAGCTCAATATTGTCTGTCTCCTGGTTTATTTTGTTGGTTAAATAAAAATACTTCTATTGTAGTTTACACTTAGATTGAGCTTTACTAAAAAGTCACTTATAGCTATTTAGAAAAGAATATAACCTTTACAGTGTGCTAAATTACTCTACAATTGTGATATCTTCAAAAAATTTCAATCTTTTTAGTCCAGAGGTTTATATAAAGTCATATTCATAAATACCAACCTTCAAAAAGTTTTCCAGTAAAAAAACCAACCTAGCTAAAATAATTTTATTAATAAAAAATTGCTTTCTTAGTACCAGAACTATTGAGTTTATTGAGTTAATTTCCTGAACAACCATATGAACAAGATATTTGTTCATCTATCTATACATTAAACAAGATTATTAAACTAAGGCTATGCAATAACATATCTTTATCAAATGTTGATCTGTCATATATCAATTTGCGCATTATTTTATATTAACTTTGGCGTGCTGCATTTCTGTTATAAATGTTAATTTCATTTTATTAGGCACCATTGGCAATCAAGATTTCGTTAAAAATTATAATCTATTCTTTAACACTCCAGTGACGCTTAAACCTCAATTCCCCAATTTTTTATAACTTAAATCAGCATCTGTAAGTAAATAAATTTCTTATTATACTATTACCCCTTGCCTCAGCGCTACATAAAATATCTCACTGTAAATATTTTAGCAAGCTTACTGCACAAATACTGTTATTGAGTTGTAAGAATAAAAGAGATTGCTATTAAGATGACAATTAGCCAGTTGAATCTACTTTACAAATAGTTTCAGCTCTACAAGCTATCCTCTTAGAAAGTGATATCTAACTCACTTCAGGTGACTTGTGAACATAGGCAAGGGCAACTAACCCTTCAATTTTTCCAAGGAGCAAAATTTTAATAGGTATCTAACTGTCTTATTCTGGGTTTTTAAGATTTTGAAAGGGGTTTATATAAGGAGTTTGTTGTTCAACTCATTGGTTGGTACCTCAAGAAGCGGCGGCCATCAACACAAAACACAACGTCTAATAAATCATATCCACTATGAATAACTCTTCTGTTATTCATCCACATAATTGGCATCCATTGACAACTTGATTATGACCCTTGTCAGATAATTGGATGTTCGCCTGGTTGAAAAGAAATTGAGAGGTTGAATTGTTAGAATTGCGCTAAAAACCAAATCTAATCCTCAGAATATTCTGCTAACTAATTTAAAAGTTTTCCAATGCACTAACTTGAATTTAGTGCTGTCTCCTTAGAGAAAACAACCCCCTTTTATAGACCTAAAGGGGGTTCCAAAGGGTAAAAATATTCTCTCTGCTAATCTAGAGCTAGAATATCTTTAATTAACTGAAGTGAACCTATTTCTGATCTAGCTGATAGGCTAAAATATATTAAGCCATTATTGCATGTCTGTCATTCATGCTATTGACCAGTTACCTAGAACTCAGCCATACTGGAGTGAAAATATATTAATGAGATATGATAGGTAAAGTTATATATAACTAATGCCTATCTCCCAGATTTTAAACGCTTCACTTCAGATTCAGAACGCGTCAGATAAAATCAGATTTTGGATCAAAATTAGAGCAATAGCAAGTATGATTCTCCTCCCCAGATTTATCAGACCTATGCAATTATTAACAAGTCAAAGGGTGAATATAAAAAACATCTCACCGTATCAATTCCCTCATTGACAACCAAGTATTGCAATGGAGAAGAATCCTTAAGCATTTACATCTCTATGAGCCTCCCATATAAGGTTACAAAATTTCTTTATGTGCAAGTGTCTCGTGATTATAGTCTTAACCTAGTTGTTGACTATGGGGTTTTCTTTGAGAATTGGATTATAAAAACATAAGTTTTTAATATATAAAGTATTGTTTGTCATACCCCTTTACTTGCTGATATAAAACCTGATTGTGTCTACTTCTTAGACCCAGAGTTTTTGGACATCTGCTGAGTTTTTAAATACACTTGCAACTGTAATATTGATGAGATCCTGCAGCTAAGCACCTACAAGAAGCTCTTTGCAAGGATTTTAGCAAGTGGTTCTCACTACAGGGAGCCCTGTATGCCACAATCTATTATTTACAATCAAGATGAAAGATGCTCTTGTTGCTAGTATAACTAGATGGACCAGAAATTGGAATGATGAAGAGGATGACTGGATGGATAGCCCCCAATTATTACCTTTGATGATGACCATTTTACCGCATGATTATACTGGAGTCTTGACAGATTACCTGGCTGGCTAATGAAGTGGTTAGAGACCTGACTCATGACATATTGAACTCTGGGGATACTTCTTCACTTTAAGAGAGGTTCCTCAGTAAAGATCAACTGATGTTTCTCTATGAAACCTGAATCCTCATGAGCACAAACAGTCAACTCACCAGTTTAACTATGCTGTTAAAAAGTTTGTACACCCAGCCATGTCTCATATGATACATCTATTTGGAAGCACACCATGAAGAACTGCAACGCCATCTAGTAAACCATGATGCGCTTAGAATGGCATGTGACTATCTCTACAACTTGGCCTCCAGCCATGTAGGAAAAGCGAAATCTGGAGTAAAGAAAACTTCATATTTATTCAGCTTCATGATTGAATTACCACGATTGATATTGGCATAAAGAATATGTGGAAAAAGCCATGAAGATCTTCCATGAAGAATGGATATGTCCACCGCTAAGAATCGCTCTTTGCTTGAGGATTTTATGAAGGAACTTACAAAAGAATGAAAAGCAAACTCAAACTGAGCTGCTATCTCAAGCTTTTACTTCTCAGCAAGGTTATGAACAAAGAATAGCCTCCTTGGAACAACAATTAACCCAAGCCTTGTCACGCCTTGGGGATCTCAAACGGCGTCCCTCTCAAGAATCTCATGGATCTACTACTGCCTTAGAAATCAAAGTTGCTCAATTGGAAAGGAGCTAAAGCTGTATGCATCCCTCAAAAATGTTGAGTATCTGGCTTGATGACTTAATGAATGTGAAAAGGAATCTTAGGCGATTAAAAACACAATTGAGGAGGATGATCTGCTAAATGATGTATATGCTCAGTTGTCTTAAGTTGAGAGTTATTACAAACAGTCTAAGGCCAACCTACGCTCAAAAGGATCCCACCCACCTGATGATGAGGGGTATAAGCAAATAAAGGATCATCAAAAGCATGTTGGAGTGGTGGAAGCTGATCATCAAAACTTGAGTTCTCATATTTAATCTTCATTTTAAAGTTAGAGAGCTATAAGGCCAGGTTAAAGAGCTTGCAGACTCACAAGCTTGTGATGGAGGCCAGAATGAACCTATGTGTATCTGCCCTCTCAAAAGCCCCCTGAAGCTACGGGAACCTGGCTCAATGCATTTAAGAGAAATTAATCATATTTCTCGTTCCTTTAACCATATGGGCATTTGCTCAGAAATTATGGAACATGATGCTCTTGCTGTCCATGCCATTACTGGAGGTGACCACATCCCTTTTGAACCAAAATTTAAGGACAAGTTTACCACAGGCAAGGGTAGCATTGCCTCATTATATAAGTTTACAAATATTCTATGGAAGGAGAAATCAATCACCAGAAAGTCAAACAAAATCTCTCCTGACTAAGTCTCATGGTCAAAGAAGTGATGGTTTCCCATATGAACACCCATAGTACATGGGCGGAGGTTAAAAAGCGCTTATTGATAAATTAAGCTCCAAACAGAGCCTAAGTGTTAAAAAGGCCTTAATGTGCATCAGCATGAAGAAGGGAGAATTGGGTGCTGCCTTTGCTGATCAGTTGTACATTGAAGCCCAGATGCTTTTAACTTCCAATATGTTAACTCCTGATGACGCTGTTGCAGCTATCATGACTGGTTTGCCTTCTCACTCTTCTTTAGTGATGCACATTACCTCAGTGTAACGTTAATTCAAAGATGTTCACGATATCAAGGAGGCCCTGTTAGATGTTGCTGATTTTTATAAACTTGAGAAACCCAAGGAGTTTCATCAAAGCCCCAAGTCTTGACTATTGAAGACTCTAAGCTGAAGCAAACAGAGCGCCTAAAGTGCCCCTATTGCAATAAGGGTGGGCATGTTGACAATGTGTGTCATAAGAATAGAGCCAAGAATGTAGAGCAGGGAAAAGATTTTTCAGCGTAGGACAGGCACCACTATTGTTTTCAGTTCTAATGTGCTTGACTTCTTTCCCTATATATTGATCATATAACTTATAATGATCACCATCAAAAAAATCTGAAGGTGGTTATGAAGATATTGGCTTCAACGTCTTAGGAGTGCTAGCTGAAGTTGAAATTCCATTTTTTGAACACTGAAGGAGTAGATGATACCATAGTACCCAGTGAAACTTATCTTAGTCAAGTTATGGGGTGTATCGAGTTATTGATACTGCTAGTGATGCTGACCAGTTCATTGCATTTCTGATTTAACCTATTTGGCATGTTAATACCTTACAATCTATCAAGAAAAAGATATATCAAAACAACTCGAGACTCAACTCCACTTTCTGCCTCAAGGAGGTCCTGGCTTGCCCACCTAACTTTGGTGGAGCTATAACCAAAGTTAGAGGTTGTCATCCAGAAAGTATGGGTTATAGCCATTGTTAAAATTCTGGATTTTACTTTATCATTAAAAACTAATAGCCCCTAATTGTTTAACTGCACAGGTTCAAAGTGTGCACAATTTGCATTGTCTGATAATATGATAGTTGATTGATAATAGTATGAAGACTATTATCCATAGTTAAATAGATAACCAATTTTGGTCCAACGCTTAACCTGTATTTCTCCTTAAAATACTCTTGATGTCTTCATTAGGGATTTATACCCTTATCCGCCTAACTTGATCCACACTAAGATCCTAAGTTTACGGCCATTCCTCTGGTCTTGAAGAGTCTACAGCAATTCCCATCTAATTTTGGCTTCTCTTCTTAAGGATCCTTTCCTTGCCCTTTATCCTACTAAATAGTATTCAAATAAAGTAAACAACAATAATTTCCTGAAGATGAATAGAACTAAACCAATAATAAATTCTACTATTTTCTGCTTTTCTTTATTGTAAATATCAGGGGAATTTATAGAGGGAATTCAGTGCCCAACCCTCAGTTGGTGCCTCATCCATGAAAGGCAGCCATTGCCATTGAATTTCCCTTTGTCATCTCACCAGCGATGGTCTTCTCCATCTGGTTAGGATTCCTTCATCTGACGTCCTCAAGACATAAAATGGAAAGAGTCAGAAAACGTGCCCCTAAAGTTTTACACTCAATCCTGGGAACCTTCCATATTTGGCAAACGACCTGCTTAGGTAATGAGACTTGCTACCCATTATGGCAGGTCACAAACCAACTAATCAATTTTCTAGTTGCAGGAGGCATCACTTGCCTCACAACTTGCTCCTTAGATTTCTAATTGGTCAGTGATGAAACCAACTGATCCCAATTGGTAAACCTAATAGTTAATTATCAAGAAACTATCAGATGCCCTCATTTTGTCAGAAACTCTGCCTGACAAGATCTTAAGCATTCACCCAGATTAATCCATGACAGATCTAATCCTGGAGAATTACCTAAAATCCCATGAACATTATTAACCTGAAATTGGGGTCAACTGATATCTAATTCACTCACCGTAAGGAATTATTCCCTAGTGACCCATAGTAATCTAGATGACTGGAAAGGTGGACAAAAATCCCAACGCATCCCCCCTCTTGCTTAGATTTCCATTTAGAATATGATTGGGACAGGAGAATACCACCTCAGACACCAGGTTAATTATTTATTGGTTTCTAGAAAGCACTGTTGAGCTGCACTCAACGCTGCTCAGGATAACATTTAGCATGTGGTTCTCATCCTCTTCCTCCTTGCTACTGCCTCCTCAAAGCGCATTCCCCACGACCCTCTGTCATTCCAGGCTGACAATTTAATCTTGATGATTCTAGTCCTGGGTTTTGGTTTTCCCCCAAGTCAGGGAATATGACCCACTATCATATTCAGGATTTTGGTTCAGCTTCCTCAATTTCCTGATCTTCTTCCTTGTCCTTGACAGGAGGTCATTGCTTTCAATGTTCATTTCGCATCATAATTAAGAATGCTCATTTATATTCACTCTTGTTATTTTCTTGTAATTACTTCTTGGCTCATATCATTCTTAATTCTTTTATGAGGAGCTTATCTCATTAATTTTGAGATTAATTTCTAAAAATTAGAGTTTAATTGATACCAAAGTGCTTAATGTTGACTATTATATAAAGTCTGACATCCCACCTCTTGTTCAGCTCATATGTCAAATTTGAAATCCTGGTACTAACAAATGCTTGACAGCATGTCTGATAAAGATGCTCAGCTCTTTCAACTGATGAGTTAATCTGCACAACGAAATTTTCTTTTATGGTTCTCCCAGGACTCATACTCTTAGTCAAGTACCCATGGCCAGTCCTTCTGTGGAATTACTGGAAATGGTATCCAACCCCAATAAAACCAGATTAGCACTCATCTAAAATGACTCATGGCCAATTCTTCCTCTGTCATTGATTCCCAAATTAGATTTTGATACTCTCCTGGATTTGGCTCCTTACACAGATAATCCTACAATTATTGTCTAAACTCCTGTAGAAATTCTTCTACTATTGATCAATCGTTCCTCACTGTATTTGACTTGCTTCTAGAGTTCCTTTTCCAACTCGTCCAGTTCTAAAAACAGCTGTTCTGTCAACAAACTAGCCATAAGAAACCAAGAACATTCAAAACTTCCCTACGCAGAATTGAGGACCTGATTAGCCGAGGCTCTATCCATAGCTCTGAACCCTTCCAGTCTCAAAAACATTCTAGATTAGGACGTTGCAGTCTATGCCCTTAGTTTTTCTGGCCAAATTATTTGAAGTTGGCTACAAAGCTTCCAGCCTCTCCATAAATTCCATTGCTCATTCTGCTTTTTCATCCAAGAAGCTCATAGTCATGATCTGCAGGATGCCATCTGCTCCCTGCATAACTATATGTTTCTGGCGCATCCCATTGGTACCTTCCCCTGATGGCTTTGATTGGGGGCATGATTTGGCAACCCCTGCCTAGTATCCCTTGCTCAATGCCAGCTCATATGTCCAATGTTCTTGACAAAGCCCAATGGCAAGTGCTTAAGACCAATCTTCCAGCTCAGTTCCATATTGGGATTATTTAGGGTTATTCGCCAACTGCCTCTTCTTGTTCTGTTGCTTTCCTCCCCAATCTGGGGCATTTCATTTGCAAATACTGATATTTCCATCTCTCTTCCCCTTGTCACGTTCTCACAGGAATTAGCCTCTGCTCAATGAACTCAGCTTTGAGTAGTTCTAGTTCTTGCTAGCGTTTGAGCTCACAGATTTTAACGGTTTGTTCAATCTTACTGTGATACATCTAGCCTCCCCAAGAGGCAACATAGACGGAATTATCCCCAAGTCAAGGACAACCAATAAATAGTTATAAAAGATATATCTTTTTTCTGTGCATTTTTAATGTTTTTTCCTGCTATATTTTTATCAATCTTTTAATTTTTTTCTTTTTATGGGACATGACCTTCACTTAGTTCAGCAGTACATCTTTTTTACCTATTCTTCCAAACTGGTTCTGAGGTATACTTTGACCTACCGGTTCTTTATGGTTCAGAGGTCTTATTCTTTAGGACTTAACCATCTATTTTAGTTTAGTGGTTCCTTTTTAAGACTTAACCAAAATAATCAAGACATAACCTTCAATGGTTCAGCAGTCATTTGGAAACAATCTTTTTATGATTTTTTCTTTGATCCACTGCTTCAAATATTTAGCATGTACTTGATTCACAATCCCTCCATTAAAGAGGTTTTGATGGTTTAGGCGTCCATTTCCATCTTGGTGATAATATCAAACGGACCCAACCACAATGCATCTAGCTTGTTTCTTCCAAAACCATGCACATCACAATAGAAATTTTTCGCCTACTTGGTATTCTGATTAGGTCAATCAGTTATTATCTCTGTCATTTTTGACTTGATCCCTTCCTTCAAGGTTGTATTGAATGCTTGCAGTTGCATTTCAATCAGGAAATTTGACAATCAGATCAGGTAGTGCTTGGCACTCATCCCTGATGTTGGTTCCATTACCATATATAAATTTGGCAGTAATGCGGCCTTCCTTCCATACAGTAACTCAAATGGCGTTTTCCATTGCTGTATGATGACTTATTTTTTACGCAAATGTCACTGAATTGTGGTACATTCCCCATGCAGAAGTTCTCCCTGCAACCAGCTTCCTCAGCGTCATGGAAAGAGTTCCGTTGAACCATTCTACCAGTCCGTTTGTCTCTATCTGGTAAGATACTGACATGACTCCCTAATCCCCATTATCTCATTCAATCCCAGGATCACATGGGATGTGAAATTCGAACCATTGTTACTCAACAAGACTTGTGGGCATCCATGGCATTATATTACTTTATCCAGAATGAACTTTGTAGTGCTTGTCGCGTCCACTTTTGTCAGGGCCTTCATCTCAATTCATTTAGTCAGATGGTCAATCGCAAATATGCTGTATTTAACTCCCCCTGTACTCATGGTTAATGGTCCCATCACATTAAAATCCACTATATGTCAAGCAAATCCAGGGTGGACTAGTCTATATCTGGTTATGTTCTTGTTAGGCTTGTGCAACTGGCACTTCACATATTAAGCCAGATAATCTGCCACATTGTAGTTGATGGACTCCCAGTAATAGTATTGGAGAATGTGATCAGTCATCTTCTTCAGGCCTTCATGCCCAACAACCTTATGCGTGGCTTGAATGATTGCCACTTGTTCTGATGGTCTTGGGAATGGTAATTGTTTTCCATTGATCATCTTAAAAACTTGTCCACTTATGGTCTTGGTGTTTTCCATCACTTTTTGAAGCGCACCTTGGATTTCTCAGGCTCATTCCCAATTTCTCCATCGACCATTCTCTGGAATAACTCATCCGCCTGCTGGTATACCATCTGGACCAAAGGTAACTGCAATGAGCCATCCGCATTCTGATGAGAAGCCCCTGCTTGGTGGATTATCTCATAATTGTAAACCTGTAGCTTCAATTTCCATAAGGCCAGTCATCCTTCCAGTTCTTGCAATTTATGCAACCAATGCAACCAATGCAACAAGGAGTGGTCCATCACCACTTTAAAGTGCGTTTCATGAATATACACCCAAAACTGTCACATGCATAAATTACTGCAAGGCATTTGTGCTCAGTTATATAAGTCCTTTCAGCTGCTGATAATTTCTGTCTCACATATGCTACCAGATGTCATCCCCAAGCTCGTCCACCTGGCTCAGGATGGCGCCAATTACCATTAATGAAGCATCAGTCTGTATTATAAATTCTCAACTGAAATTTAGATATTTCAGTATTGGAGAATCTATCAAATACCGGCATAATTCAACAAAAAACTCTGGGCCTCTTCATTTCAAACAGATCCTTTTTTTTTTTTTGGATCCTTCAGCAAATGTAAGAGGGGATCAGCAATTCTTGCAAAATCCTGTATAATTCTTTGGTAATATCTAACCATTCCGACCATCTAGTACTAAAAAAATATCCAACCATTCTAAGGAATACTTGGATATCTCGGACACTTCTTGGGATGGCCATCCACTTAAGGCCTCAAACTTCTGGGTTTGTGGCTGCAGTTCATTGAAGTTGATGATGAACCATATATAATCCAACTCTTTCTTGAAGAAGCAGCACTTCCTCAGCTTGATCTTCAGGTTAGCTGCGGACAGTCTCTTGAAGACTTCTTCCAAGTGGTGTAAATGGTCAGTAAATGTCCTACTGAACACATTTATATCGTCAAATTACAACAGGACGCATGACAACTTCAGGTCATATAAGATGGCATTCATGGCCCTCTGAAACGTCGCAGGCACGTTACATAAACCTTGGGAAATCCTTGTCACTTGATATAGCCCATGCGTGGTAATGTTTGCGCATTTCTCCTTGTCTTCCATTGGCAAATCAATTATGCTAATAGCCTGATATCAGACCCATCACAGAGAAATACTTCACTTCTCCCAACTAGATCTAATGCATCATCAATTTTTGGTAGTAAATATGAATCCTTCTTCATTATCTTATTCAGCTTCTGATAATCAATCGCCCAATTAGAGCCATTCTTCTTCACAATTAGGATAGGGCTTGCCCAGGGACTTGACAACAGAACTAGAAGCCCATGCTTCATTAGTTTAGTGATCTCTTCTCCCACAACTGCTTCAGCCACCTTTGACTATCAAATCAATATCATCCTTATAAGCTTTTACCCCATGGCAACTTTGTAAATGACATTTCTTGCACATCCCAAATTATGGTTGTCTTGGCAATTTTTCTCAATACTTGTCAAATAACTTGAGCACCTCCTCCTGCTGTCTGTCCATCAGATCAGCGAGTTACTCTTGATTAACCAATAGATTGATGCTTTCAGTCACCACTGCCAATAATCTCATCTCAATAAGGGTCCCAAAATTGTGAAATTTCCTCAATTCTGCCATTGGGATTAGATGAACAAACATGATGATCTGCTTATTCTCAATCTTCATCAGGTTTTCACTTAAATTTACAAGAAGAACACGAATTTCTCCATGGCCCAGCATGATTATTCTAGGAGCTACCCAAGGCTCTACTCTGGACTTCTTCCAAGGGCTTCTGACTTCTCCATACAGTAAATCAGGTATCTCCAATGTCAATCCCTTATTGACTACAATCTGTGATCCCGGTGGTATGGTCCTCAAATTCTTTATCCTCAATGAAATTCCCCACTTTTTCAGAATTTCTTTGGCATTTCTCATCACTTTCAGCCAAAAGATTGGTACTGAATAAGGACAATGCCATCATTGTAGATCAAATTAATGAAATTTTTCCCCCTTGTTAGTGGAGCTTCCCCATCTTTCTGATAAACCAATAATAACGTCTGACCCAATATGGTCAACGTATTATCTTTAAAGTTGCATTTAACTACGTATTTATGTGGAAACTCCATCCCAATCAGAATATCATAGCTTTAGTTGGCCAAAACTATTGCTAGGGCTGATACCACTAAAGATCCACATTGGAGTGGCAAAGTGCTATACACTCCACAGGAGATGGTGGTATTCAGCCCAGCTGTCCTGTATTCTCTCTTGTGTTCCAAGTCCAGCGAGATCTTCATCCTCTTTACCAACCTGGTCAAGACAATATTAATGGGCGCTCCACTGTCAATAAACTCCCTCGCCCATACTTGATTCACTAATATATCTATAAAAGTACACTTGGAGTATTGTAATATAGTATTTACTGAGTGTATAGCAGTATTATTTGCCAAATCAAGGGTGTGAATGATTTGCGCCAATATATCAGAACCAATTCCTTGATCACGATCAGGGGGATAGACAGGTTCGCCTCATCTAATTTGACCTCAGTCAATTCTTCCAGATTCTCTGCAGCTTAAATTTATTCCACTAGTTGTCACACATATGGCTGAGCAATTTCCTTGATTATTTTTCGGTTGATCTCCTTCACTCCAGATCTGTTTACTGCGTTAACATCCAAATTGACCACTTGATATAGTTGATCCTGCGCATCATTAACAAACAGATCACTAAAGTCAATTTCTTCATGTAAAATATCAGGAGGAATGGGTTTATCCGCAGCTCTAGGTTCCCCATCTAGGCTGCGGGCCCATTTCCCAATTCTTATGCAGGTTTGGCCTCTTTCACCTAGACCACATTGATTTGTTACTTTGTCTTCTTGCATTGAACATCAAATTTTCCTTTTCCTCTGCACTGGTAACAGCGTTTGTCTTTCTTATTGATCCACTTATACTCTTTAAGCTTATTTCCTGGGATATTTTAATCATTGGAATACTTAGCACTCTCAGTTCCTTTCAAGAGATTCGACTTTTTCACTGGACTCAGTTTGAAGCTTCTATTAGGGGCATCAAATGTAGCTACTAATATCTTCAAATTATCCACCATCTGTGAGTTGGTAATCTCAGTGGCAAAAACGAAGACATCATCTAATGTAAATTGCAATAGGGCTGAAGGGCCACTTACAACTTGATCCTTGTGTCAAAATCATCTAGTACTTTCACTCCAACCAAAATATGTGATTCTTAGTAGAATCAATTGGCAAAACTTTTTAAGGTTTCTCCTTCTAAAACTGGATTCCCATGAATTCCTTTATGCGCTTTAACATATGCGTGGGACTTCCAAATTCTTTTATTATGGCCATCCTGGCCTCCAAATATGACCAGCTTCCCCCTCTAGATGGGGCAACATTAAGTTCTGACAGTTGGTGTCTAAACAATTAATCACCATCAAACTTTTTGACAATCACTGTACCCAAACATTGTCATATCAAACAATTGGAAAAATGAAGGGGCGTTATCCCAATGAAATGTGGGTAATTTTGGCGTAGCTCTAAATTCCTCCAAAGTTTCTCTAGACACCACTTTTGGTTTGACTACTCAACTGAGTTGAGAAAGTAATTTTGAGAGTCATCTCCAAAATGGCTGTGAATGTGGTCAGCATATTTCATGGAAAGTCAACTTCCCAACTGGAGTTCTTGGGGTCCTTTCTTTGGCGTCAGTCGCCACATAGGGCTCACATTCACATTTATGAGTCTTCAAATCTTCAACTTTCTTTATCAGATGCTTTATGTCTGCACTAGTTGCCCACAATTAAATGAAATCCACTTTATGTTCAGTTTTCAAGGATAAAACTTCCTGAACTAGATCTCCTTCCTTTTTCTTTAATGATGTTACTTTTCCTTGAAACTCATTGCCAAAATAGAGACATCTTTGACTCCTTCCTCAATATTGGTAAATCTCTCCTCCAAGGTAGAAAATTTCCAATGATCTGCAGAATAAAGGCGTTCTTGTTGATGGTTGCCAGATCCATTCAGAGTTTTCTTAACTCATCCTTGTATGACATCTTGTACTAATGTATCATACTCAACTACTCTATGTAGTGAGCATTAATTGTTAAATTTTAGAATCTATTGGCCCCTGTAGTAAGCACCAATTGTTAAAGATTTGGGCTTTCGTTGATCATATATTACTGATAACCCCTAAATGATTAACTGCAAAGGTTCAAAGTGTGCACAATTTGCATTGTCTGATAATATAATATTTGATTATTAATAGTATGAAAACTATTATCCAAATTTTAATAGATAACCAATTATGGTCCAACGCTTGACCTGTATTTCTCCTTAAAATACTCTTGATGTCTATGGTAGGGATTTATACCCTTATCCGCCTAACTTGATCCACGCTAAGATCCTAAGTTTACAGCCTTTCCTCTGGTTTCACGGAGTCTCACAGACTATACAGCAATTCCCATCTAAGTTCAGCTTCTCTTATTAAGGATCCTTGATCCTTACCCTTTATCCTACTAAAGAGTCCCCAAATAAAGTAAACAGCAATAATTTCGTGAAGATGAATAGAACTGAAACCAATAATGAATTCTGCTATTTTCTATTTTCCTTTATTGTGAATTATCAGGGGAATTTATAGAATGAATTTGGCGCCCAACCCTCATCTGTCACCTCAGCCATGAAACGGCAGCCATTGCCATTGAACTTCTATTTGTCACAAATCCAGCGATGGTCTTCTCCATTTGGTTAGGATTCCTTCATTGGATATCATCAATACTTAAAATGGAAAGGGTCAGAAAATGTGTCCCTAACGTTTTCCGCTTAATCCCAGAAAACCAACCATATTTGGCGAGTGACCTGCTTAGGTAATGGAACTTGTGCCCATTATGGTAGATCGCATACTAGCTGATCAATTTTCTAGTTGCAGGTGGCATCACTCACCTCACAACTTGCTCCTTAGATTCCCGATCACTTGATGATGAAACCTGACCATTTCCAATCATTACACCTGATAGTTTATCATTGATTAACTTTCAGATGCCCCATTTTGTCAGCAACTCTTCCTGAAGAGATCTTAAGCATACACCCAGATTGATCTCTGACAGATCCATTCCTGGCAAATTATTAAAATCCCCAAACATAGTTACCCAAAATCAGGGTCAACTGATATCCAATTCACTCGCCATAGGGAATTATCCCCCTAAGGACCTATGATAATCTAGATGGCTGATAAGGTGGGCAAAAATCCCAACAGCCATTCTTGATACTAGTTCCCAAATCAATACATATCCTCAAAGCTTATCAAGAAAAACAAGTTGGCGCCTAATTTGAATTATTCCTAGGAGTATGGAACTGCATGTCCAAACATTACTCGCGCTAATGGGACTTACTTCTTCTTACTCATCCAAATTGGGAAGCTTATCCTATTGGCACTCACCGTGGCCTTGGATAACAACAACTAAGATATGCTCATTGGCACTCAGTTCATGCTTGAGTACGACAGAATCATCAACATGAAACAAGGTTACTCTTTCTGCTCAACTATGAGGTTCCACTGGTTCTAAACAATAAAGATTGCAGCAAGAAGGATACTCTTTCCTGGTTGAGTACCCTTCTTTTGCATTATCTTTACATTATAAAACGTCCTAGCGAAATAAAAAGAAATTGACTGATTTGGTTAACACTTTAGAGGGCATTTCTTTTATTATTCAGAAGAGATAATAATTAAGCCTGGTGAACAACGAATGATTGACACCAAAATTACCTTAGAAATCCCCCAGCACTGCTTATTGCGCATAACAAACATCAGATGAAGGTAGTCCCTTAGAGCCTTGAGAGTTTCTTGGTATACTAGATCAAGCATACTAGATAACTATCAATATATATTGGGGAATCTCAATAGCAAGTACATTATTGTAAAAACATTAAGAGATTAGAAAAGAACTTCTGGTTTTAATCAGGGATATTAAAAAAATCCATTTTATGATTCTATGTTAGACATGGGCCTACTACTGACCAATTGTTATATACTTTACATAACATTCATATATTTAATGTACTTACTCCTGATGATATTGAAAAAGTTCATTCATTATTAGATGCCTACCAAGATATTTTCTCTAAATCTTATACCAACTATGGGCACATGAAGGATTAGAGCCACACAATCAATGTTGGTAATGCTAGCCCTATTTAGCCTAAACCTTATTGTAAATCAAAGGTTGAAGGGCAACAAATGAGGACAGAGCTCAAGAAGTTACTAGACGCTAGATTACTAGTACTTTCCCAAGGCTTAGGTCTTCCCCTCTATTGCTTATCAAAAAGATGAATGGAAGCCATCAGGTAGTTATGGACTACCAAAATTGAACAATCTCACGAAGAAGAAAATGTATCATATCCCTCCCATTAATGACGCTCTTGCACAACTCTCTGATCGTAAATTCTTTTTCCACTATGGACTTGACCAGCGGATATTGGTGAATGACCCTTCCACTTAGGATCAGGATAAATGTGTCCTCATATAAAAGAAAAGGCCTATTTCAACCCACACGACTACCTCAAGGGTTATGCAATGCACCAGTATCATTACAACAAGAGATGGATCACATACTACAAAATTTTGAGCTAAGTTGTGTAATAACCTATCTTGGTGACATCACTTTTTTTCAAAACTTCTAATAAGTATCCTAATCACTTAAAGAAGTTCTTCAACGCTTTGTAATTTTATCAATAATTAAAACAATCAATATATCTTTTTAAAAAAGAAATTAGACTTTGTAGTACATGTTAACTCAAAAGAAGGGATTTATCTCTTAGAAGGCAAGGTTGAAACTATATCCAAAATGCCTTTGCCCCAAAATCTCTGAGTTATCCAAGTGTTTTTTAAGTATGATGGGATATTATCATCAACTCATCCCAAATTTATCCCAACTCAGTTAGCCTCTCATCTGACTGTTAACAAGGACACCTATTTCATTTGGGGTGCCAAATAAAAAGATCGCATTTGAAATTAAAGAATTTGTAGGAATAACGTCCAAACTTAATTTAACCAAATTGTGTTAAATCTTTCCAATTGTTTACCAATGCCTCTGATTATGCCGTTGGAGCCATCCTATCTCAAATGGATGAAAACGGCGTTTATCATCCAGTTTTATAATTCAGCAAGATGCTTTTGAAAGCCAAATGCAATTATACAGTCATGGAAATGGAGTGCCTTGATATCCTGATCGCTTTAAACATTAGCACCCTTTATTATATGAAATTACCTTTACTATAATTACTGACCACGCCTCCTTAAAATGAGTATAAATATGAAAAGTCCTACCAGAAGGCTGGATAATTGGGCATTGAAACTCCATTATTGTTATTTGAAGATTGAACACTGAGCTACAACTTGCCATATAAATGTTGATTATGACTCGCTTGCCTGTCCTTCACTTGGATAATAGTGAAGCTGAGAGATTGCATGACCTCCTAATGACCCCTGATGCTTGGGACAATAAATATGAAATTTTAAGAAAAGCTAATGTGACATTCTCACAACACCAAGGTGGAAAATGGGAAGCTATATAAGAAAGTAGGAGTAAGTTGGTTAGCCTATCTTTGACCTTCAAAATACTTACTTGTAATCATGGAAGCTCACTCTACACTTGGGCATGTCAGAGTGCAAAGTCTATGAATTGATTAAAGATTTATACTATTGGTAGGGGATTATGAAATTTATTATTGAAGTACTGGATGCTTGCCTAATTTGTAAGAAGTAATCTAGTTTCAAGACCAAATATCAGTATCAACTTATAATCTTTCATTGCTTTTCTTTCCAATTACTATCACTTATTAATAAACAATTTGATTCAAACAGAATAATTTGATAATCAATACAAGATGAGATGAGAATGACTAATAAACAAGGACAGAATTGGGCGAACATGGTAAAGGGTAGCAGACCTGGATCTGCACCGCCCAAAGGCACCAAGCGCACAGGAGTAAACAAAAACCAAAGTAAAAACAAATAAACCTGAGGTGGTGCACCCTGCAGGTTTTGTGGATTTTTTAGTAAAATACTGCAGTTACATGGAAGTATCCCACTCTCAACCGCTGTCATTGATTGAACATAGGATCAGTATTTTTTGGGCACAGAGGTACTGGCAATGTGGGAAAAGTTTGGGGAAGCCCAACAAAAATTATTTACGCACACTATGTACATGACAACCCATACTATCCGCTGTGGTTGGGTGGATCTTGGGTTTGAGACAGCAGAGGAAGCAAACAAAGCCTTAAAAGTCAGAGTAGTGATTAACCCTTCCAATGGTCAACGTTTGGTATTGATCAAATGCATATGTTGGACAAAATCTAAAGATACTTTCATAGTTTTTTGACTACCTACCAACTATGCTGATGCACACAGTAGTCAAACAATGTCTCTTAGAGGGCTTGGAATCCTACGGAGAAATCAAACAATTTGAAATGCAAGTATTCCAGCTGATGCCAACCCTTAGTACTTGGAAGGCAATTGCAATTATTTCCACAAACCTGGAGATAGCAGAGGATATCACAAAAATTCCCCACATCACATCCTTTATTATTGACAGGTAAAAATCCCAATTATTCCGTGCAACAGTGGAGAGCGCGCCCCCATATGCAACCACTTTCAGGCCTTTAGGCACAAGATTCATGCTTGTCCCATAAAAGAAGGCCTAAAAAATGAAAATTTATTAAGAAATGGGCGAAGATGATTCAGAGTACGCCAAAATCACTGATACCACACAAGCATTCGCCTGGGGATAATTCAGACAGTATAAAATTATCAACCCCAATTTCCCCAAAGAATGAAAAATGGCCAAACAGGCTCACAAGTTGGCCACGGACAAGGAAAAGACCTTGGTGTAATCATCCATTTAGCCTGAACAGAATTTAAGAAGACTTGGAAGAACTTGCAACAATGAGCTAATATCCCATAGAAACCCAAACAACCAATCCAAACAAATTAGATTCAGTGGAACCCAATTTAAAATGTGGCAATACAGAACTTTTCTTTCTCATTGCAAACACTTTTGCAACCTATTCAATTCAAGACTAAATCTAGTTTGATAATCTCACAGAGGAGATTAGTCTGCGCCCATGTCAGGGAGCAGTTGGGCAAGCAAGGTAAGAGGAGCAGGCGGAAGGCCCGCGGCCTCCAATGTTTGAAAACGCCCCGGAGAATCTGGCGGAAAAGACAAAAATCTCAAAAAACTGGCAGTCACAACTTCCCCGGAGATACTCGCATGGCAAGCACAATGCAACCAGTACATCAACACGCCACACTCCCAGCCACTTTCGTCAGTGGAATTTGGAGTCCGTTTGTATCTGGACATCCAAAAAACGGCCTTATGGGAAAAATTTTGTGAAGATGTACACAAAATATTCCTGACCGCGGTGTATGTTACACCTCACTCCATGTTGCACGGTTGGCCTGGACCTAGGTTTTGAAAGCAAAATAGCAGCAGATGAGGCTGCAGCGGTGTGCATAGTGGTCGACCTCCCCAAAGGGCAATGGGTCATTGAAACCAAACGCACCAGATGGACAAAATCAAGCCAAATTTTCCTCACGTTTGACTTTTTGCCTACTATGGTAAAACGTGACATTTTGGAGCAACACCTGAAAGATGGTCTCGCCATATATGGCGAAATACAATCTTTCAAAATGCAACGCTTCATGCTGATGCCACACCTGTGCACTGGCAAAGCCATTGCAGTTCTGACCCCAACTGAGGAGATCGCAAAGGACCTAACCCAGATCCCGCACTCCACTTTTATTGATATTGCAGGGCATACCACCCACCCATTCTAGGTAACTGTGGACAGCGCGCCCCCCATTTGCACCCACTGTGACGCATTTGGCCATAAGGCGCACGCATGCCCCATCAAGGAGGGTGTCACATTCCAAGAGCACCCCTTGGCGGCCATGGCCAGTGGAGAGGCGCACTACAAACCAACTGCAAGCACCAAGGAGGCTTTCCCGTGGAGAGCACAAGGCTGCTAGCTATTGGTAAAGCCCATCTCCCCGCAGGAGCGGAAGAAGGCCAAGAAGGCCCATAGGGCTGCAGCCAAGGAAGCGGCCAAGGCCACCACCACCATCCCACACTCACAACACCAGGAGGACATGGAGACCTTCGCAGTTGAAGTGACTTGGGAATCCATCATCCAATCAGATTGGGAAGCCCATGCTGAGTGGGCCACTCAATCTAAGGATCCGATGGGAGATTCAATCTCACCCAATTGCTGCACCAAGCTCCGGTCAAAACTGACTTGGGACCTATCCCAACTGAAAATTTTTTTTGACCTGCTTGACGGTGCACCAAACTCATCTGCACCGCAAAAAATTCGTCCGACGTTGGGAAAACAAAAAGAAAAGGCCAAAGCCAACGCGACTCTTTCCACAAAAATTAACAAAAACCCCAATAGCATTGCTGCTAACACCTGCGCTGCTGTGAAAGCCCGTGAGGACCTTGAAGAGGCTGGTGGGCCTGGGGGCCCACCTCCTCATACCTAAGGTGTGACGGGGGAAACCTTCACTCTAGGGACGTTTAATCGCCAGACTCGAGGCCTCCTCATCCCAGGCTAGGAAACTGATTTTTTTACAACACAATTTACCCGTGGATATCCTGGCCATCCAGGAGTCCCACTGTCCACAAGGTTCTGAGGAAGCTTGGAAAACAATGCTCCTCCCATCCCTATCCTTTTGGTCGAAGCACTGTGGGGTGCTAATTCAGAAAAATAAATTTTTCAAATTCACATCCTCAGAAACATTCCTAAATGGCTGAGTGCTCATTGTCACCTTCTCGTGGGCTGACGTTGTGCACACAATCGTCAACATCTATGCCCCAAATGGTGCACATGAGCATCAGGAATTTTTCTCGTTGATCAAATCCCTCCCACTACCCCTGATTCTTTCCTAGTTGGTGACATGAACTGTTGGCTAACCTCACCAATGGACCGGTGGCCTCCCTCACCCCACACCCCACAGGGACACGTAGAACTACACGTTCTAAAAGCCACCCTTGGGTTAATGGATGTGCTGCTGCGACATGCCCCACTGCTCAAAAACATGATGCATCCCCACGTCCACAACGGCCAATTAAGGTCCATGACCTGCATCGACCTTATCCTAACACTGGCGAAATTCCAACCCCACATCTCCCACTTCAAAACAACGAAAATGGAATTCTCAGACCACTGAATGGTCTCAATAACCTACCACTTACCCATCACAGTTGCAAAGGCCCCACATTGGTGCAAAATCTGCCCCCCGAGCTCGCGTCGCCAGGATTTTCCATGTGGGTGGAAGAGGCAACTTTGGCAAAATCGTTTGTTGCACTGTTTTGCGCGGACCCCATTTCCACATGGGCAACTTTCAAAGAGGATACCATCTGCCACTATCACCATCTATCCTCCAGACGCTCATGAGCCAAATCGGTGGTTATCTCGCATGCTCTGGCGGAATTTGCCCACTTGGAGTCCAACATTCCAGCCACAGGATACAGCCCTGCATGGGGCTGGAAGTGGGCGGAGGCAGCCGCCCACCTCAACGCACTTGAAAGGCAACACAAACATCGGGTTTGTGTCCAATACAGGGCCACATGCATCACTAAAGGTGACAAGTGCACCGCATACTTCTTTAAAAAAAATTTTGCACCACGCCAGAGCGTAGCCTGCACACAGGTGCAAAGATTGGATAATTCCATTGCGGACACACTGGCTGAAGTGGCAATCAAAATGCAAAAATATTACTCCAAGTTATATTGAGCTGAACCAATTCAGCCAGCTGAAATGGCGGAATTTCTCAACTGAGCTCATATCTGCACCATTTTCTGATACCCAGAAATAATGAATTTAATTACTCCAAACGAATTATGGACAGCCATTCGCGGTGCGCCAAACTGAAAATGCCCAGGCCCAGATGGCATTACATATGAGTTCTACAAAAAATATTTCAAATAAGTATCCCCATTGCTGCTAGCCTCACTTAACCAAAGCCTGTTGGAAACGCGCCTCCTACCAGGAGGACATGAGGCCTTTACTGTCACACTCTTCAAGAAAGGGGATAAGCTTGACTTAGCCAACTGGCACCCCATTTCTCTAACAAACACAGACACCAAAATTTTAACAAAAATCATGGCTAACCGTTTAGGGACTGTAGCATCTGCCACCATCTCCCCAGAACCATTCTGTTTCATCCCCAGAAGGTCAATTTGGGATAACGTGCACTCCGTGGCTAATCATGTCAGTCCACAGCCTCTGGGGCACTGGTATTTTTGGACCAACAAAAGGCCTATGATAGAGTAAACTGGGAATACCTAAGGGCATGCCTCCATCAATTCCGCCTACCCCCCCGCTTCATAAACTGGGTAATGCTGCTCACAGAATCTGCGACAATGGCAGTGCGTGGCCCAGGCTTCCTAACGGAAGTAGTCCGCCCTCAAAGGGGCTTGCAACAAGGGGACCCCCTCAGCCCACTCTTATACAACTTCAGCCTTGACCCACTACTGCGAAATGTGAATGCCCAACTCACTGGGGTCCATGTGCCAGGCCAAACCCCAGTCAAGATGATGGCATTTGCAGATGATTGCGTGGTGGGGGTGTCTAATAACAAAGATGCATACGCGCTTGAAGCCCTCATCCAGGAATATTCCCGGGTAAGCAACGCGGCACTGAACGCCTCCAAAACCGAAATCATCCTCCTTGGTCAGTTTCAAAACTGCTGGGCCCCAGCAACTAGTTCCCAAACCGGCCCATCTGCTCGCCCGCGTCCACACCTTACTAACTCAACACACACCGCTCCACTGGTGCTCTCCTTCGTGCCATGTCCTACCATAGGACCAGTGCGCCATCTGGGCATGTGGATAGAGGCAGGCGGATACGCGTCAGCAGTAATGGAGTGCCATATACTGGACAACGTGACAAAGCGAATCGCCTCTCTCAGAGCCCACCCTACTACACTTACTGGCAGGGTTGTTCTTGCCAACTCTATGCTCCTATCCAAAGTCTGTTTCGGAGCCCACGCCATCCCCTTCTCCCCAAGCTTCTTCAAATCCCTGTATGCTTTGCTGCAAGGATGGCTTTGGTCAGGCCGCCCTCCACCAGTACGGCTAGAGGTCATGTTTGGCCCTCATCATCAAGGTGGCATGGGCCTGCTTGACTTCAAAGCCCATGCTGCCAAGATCCTGGGCACCTGGATCGCGGCCGTCACCACTCCTACACTCCCATCCCAACACTGGTCCCGTGCGGCCCGCTCCAACTTCTCCCAAGCCTTGGGCCTCAACAATCCATCAAACCCCCACTCCCTGATGAAATACCTCGCATTACACACATCAGCCACAGGTCCTCACGGGACTAAAACCCACTACAAACGAATCTTACTCTCCATGTGAAGCGCAGAGTGGAGAATTTGTATTAGCGGACATACAACCCGAAGAGGCCGCCCCTCTCCTCAGTTCACACAAGAGGTACAGGGGCTACCCAACCATGATGGCGTGATCCCCATTCGACCCCATGTCCTATCCAGGGTGGACTACCTGGACATGATGGACATCCCTTATTCCACTGAGACCCAAAAGACTATCTGGAAATATGCAAACCATCCTCTGTTGCAGCCTCAAGTCCGCTCCCATGTGTGGCGCTGCCTGAGGCGGGTGTATCGTACAGCTGAGCGCTCTAATGCTTTACACTCATCCTGTGTCATGTGTGGCCAATACAGAACGCTGTTCCACCGCCTGGAGAAGTGCCCCACCTCTAAAGTGATATGGTGCGAAGTTCAACGTCTGCTGGGCCAGGATCAAACGCATCCCTTCAGTCTGTCAAGAGATATGTTTGCTTCATCAATGGCCTCCCCCTTCCACCCTCCCTCCATGCTCTGGTGGTTGCAATCGCCATGTGGACTATCCACACGATTGTCTTGGATGCCATCGCTGGCTCCATCCCCACCCTCCCAGAAGCTGTCCACAGATTCTGGTCTCATTTGGTGGACCACTTTCAAGCGTGGATGTTTGGATACCTCCCACCGCGTCGCTGACAGCTGGTCTCCTCCTGGTTCCCAGTCTGGTTCATCAAATCAGACCCCTTCCTCCACACGTGCTCAACAGTGGCTACGGCCCCTTCACACGTTCCCTCCCCTCCCCATAAGTGGCGGTCTCGCTGGCAACAAGAGATAGCATCGCTTCTCTGGGGTGCCTCCCCTGGTACTAAGTTTGTCTTTCCTGAGACATATTTGGAAGTGTCCGTCCCATGGTCAGCCTTCCCCGCAATAAATTTAAAAATTTAATATGTGGCAATACAGGGGGTTGTCACACCCTCCCCCAAAAAAATTGTGGAGTACAACCCAATTGGGAGTAAAAATTATCAATAGAGTGCGCAAAACAAAGAATGTGGCTAATGAGAGTACACAAGTGCACCACAATGATAAACTAAACCCAGCAAAGGCAGGAGAGAAGCAAAAGCAGCGGAAACAAAAGGGGCAGAATACACCCCAGCACCTACTCATAATTATGCCATATGCAGCAAGGATGCAATGGTGAGTTATGAGGGCAAAAAAGTAGGGCTGGGGCCCTGCTAACCACTTGAGGTACATCTGGCGTCTCAGTAGATATAGGTATGCTGAACATAGCAGGACTCAAGGCCTTAATGTCCTGGGCCAAGAAGTTGGGTCTCCTGAGCAATTCACCTGTGGAAATCCTGACGGTGCAGGAAACCCACTGTCCACAGTGAAAGGAGAAGGCATGGGAAAACATGCTCCTTCCAACAATATTGTTTTGTTTGCAACACTGTGAGGTGATAGTGCATGTGAACCAAAATTTTAAAATTAATCAATAAAAACTCATTTTTGGACGGCTGCATACTAGCCGTTACCTTCTCATGGCACACAGAGGTGCACACAATAGCCAGCGTGTATGAACCAAATGTGTAATGGAACGTTGAGAGTTTTTTCAGCTCTGAAACAAATACATCTCCCAGAAAACACTTTCATCATGGGAGACATGAACTGCTGGATTAACCCAGACATGAACTGATGGTTGCACACAACGGAGACGCCACAAGGGCAAGTGGAACTTTGCATGTTAAAGGATACCTTGGGCATATATGATTTGTTGCCTAAACGGTCGCCCCTCCTGCAAAACATGACACGCCCACATGTGCACAACAGTGTACATATTTTTATGTCACAAATAGACCTAATAGATGAACCACTAACTTTATGACACCAAATTTACAAATTCAAAACTACAAAAATCGAATTCTCCGACCACTGGCTAGTTTTAGTGTCCTTCACACCAGCAGAAACAATTATCCAAGCACCCAGGTGGTGCAGAATACGCCCAGTAAATATAGCTGACTTGGAATTTCAATCCTGGACGGAGGAAATGTCCTTAACATGGGACTTTTTAAACACCTTTCTGTTCAGATTCATTAATCACATAGGAAATTTAAAAAAACAATACAACAGACTAAACATACAACATCAAGAAGATATAAGGCAGCTTCAGCCATCATCAAACACACCTTGGCCGAAATTAATTACCTGGATAACATTGTCCCACGCACAGGATAAAGCCCTGGATGGGGACGCAAATGGGCAGAGGTTTCTGCACATTTAAACACCTTGATACACAAACACCAACAACGCGTTGGGATTCAATATAAAGCAAAAAACCTAAAAGATAAAGAAACTTGTTCAAGATATTTTTTCTGTCAATTCCATGCCCAAAAACATGGTAGCCTGCACACAGTTTTGACAACTGGATACATCCATAGCAGAAACATCTGAAGAAGTTGCAACCAAAGTACACAGGTTTTATAAAAATTTATATAAATCTGACCCAGTCAAACCAGTAAAAATATAAATGTTTCTCATAAATGCACATAATGACATTGCAGCTCAAACCAGTAATTTAATTAACTTGATATCACATGCGGAATTATAGTAAGCATTGCGCAGTGAACCACAAGGGAAGTGCCCTGGACCTGATGGGCTTCCTTATAAATTTTATAAGAAAGATTTCACTAACTCATCTTATATTTTTTTTAGCTTCTATGAATAAGTCCTTATGGAAACATGCCTTCTACCTGGAGGCAAAGAAGCATACACTGTTACTCTGTTCAAAAAAGGAGATATGCTAACCTATCCAATTGGCGTCCAATCTCCTCAACTAATACTGATACTAAAATATTCACAAAAATTATGGCCAAACAATTAGAGGAAATTGCAACTGATGTGATATCCCCATCACAATATGGATTTTTCCCAAGAAAATCCATATGGGAAAATATTCACACAGTTTCAAATGTCTTCCAATTTGAAGCCTCTGGAGCACTTGTCTTTTTAGATTAACAGAAGGCATATGACAGGGTGAACTGGACCTATCTTAGGGCCTGCCTTCAAAATTTAAACTCCCAAATAAGTTCATAAGCTGGGTGATGTTGTTCACAGAGTCAGCCACCATGGCTGTGCATGGAGCAGGTTTTTAACTAACCTATTTTTTCCACAGAGAGGACTCAAACAAGGGGACCCTCTAAGCCCTCTATTATATAATTTTAGTCTTGATCCCCTAATCTGGAATACAAATGCCCTTATCAATGGAATTAATGTCTATGGTCAACCACCAGTCAAAATAATGGCTTTAGCTGATGACTGTGTGGTGGGCATATCTAACAACCAGGATGCTTGCATAATTGAGAAAATAATACAAGAATACTCATCCATAAGCAACGCACCTAATACTGGAAAAAATGAAATTATACGCCTAGGGAAATATCAGACCCATTGGACGCCATCCACTTTGGGTTAGCAGACTAATACAACATCAAGACTCCTCACCAGACATAGAAGATGAAAATCTCTAATTAACCCACTGGAACTTACTTCACTACCAAGCTGGCAGATGGACCTGTCCGCCACTTGCGGATATGGTTAGAGGCAGGGGGTTACGCCAACATCATGATGAAAAATCAACTCCTAGATAAAATAACAAAACGCATTGCCTTCTTGCATAACATCAAATATGTCTAACAGGACGAGTTAAAATAGTCAATTCCATGATACTATCAATCATATGGTTTATGGACCATGAAATTGCTTTATCACCGTCCTTTTTTAACATAATATATGCCTCAATAAAGGGATGGCTTTGGTCCAACCATAATGCCCCTGTGCGCCTTGAAAATATATCTGGCCCTAGGAGGAATGATGGTATTGGGCTTACTTATTATGTAGAGCAAGCGGTCCATATACTAGGATCTTTGATAGCTCAGGTGACTAATCCAGACCTTCCAGACATACATTGGGCTAGAGCAGCAAAATTAAAATTTACATGAGCACTCCTGTCAATTTTTTGGTGTAGAGTCTTGATTCTGCCAAGTTGGTTTGCACAGGGTATTAGCCACTGGACAACCAAATCAGACAATATGAAGATAACTGATTATTAATAAACTAATAAACTCTTACATGGAGCTATTGCCCTTATTTTGACCTTTATTATTTTACTTAATATGCAGATCTCCCTGCAACAACCCAATTTCTGAATTAAGTCCCCCTTCCAATCCTACGTGTAATTTTTAATGTCTTGGTTCCCCAAGCTGGATGCATCCTCAGCTTGGTGTCTTCTATTTGTTTTCCTCCTTTAACTGAAACTCTCACTATAAAAAATCTTGGCGTAATTCCCTCATTCTTGCCAATTGGTTGACATTTCCATTGACTATTATTCATATACCTCTTTTTGTCAATCTTGAGACTCATCCCAATTCCCCCTCTGATCTGCCATATGGTTAGCGTATTGTCCAGCTATATCAACTTCCCAAAATTACCCCCCTTTGACTGGATAATATGCTCTCATTGTTTGTAGGCTCAAAGGAACTTTACATGAACTTGATTAATGATCTGACCCCCCATGGGTTCCTTGATGGTATAGACATCCATTCCAGTCTTCTCAATTATCTCAAATGGACCAATCCAGATGCTATAGAGCTTGTTTTTTCCTCCTAAAACCGTGCTTATCGTGAAATAAAACATGGTCCCCTACAGCAAACAGCAGAAGTCCACTTCATCTCTTCTGATCACCTGATCGTGAATCTTCTTGGCCAAACTGGTAGAGTAAGCTTCTATTTGCAGCTTGATCAACATATCCATAAGAGTCCTCAAGTAGCGCTGGGGATCCACGCCACCGGTGTCCTCTACACATGAATAAAGCAAGGCAGGCAGAGCTGGATGTTGACCATACAGCAGTTGAAACGGGCTCTTACCAGTGGACAAATGATAGCTGATATTATATGCAAACACAGTGGTAGGTAGAAGGGCACTCCATTCTGATGGCCAATTTTTACCAATTTGTGGAGTATGTTCACTAGGGTTCCGTTGACCTGCTCCACCATTCCATTTGATTCCAGATGATATGGGGTGGTCAAAACCCCATGGATAGCCATCAACTCATTCAACTTCAGCAGAATGTGCAAAGTGAAATTGGTTCTATTTTCCATTAAAATGAATTGTGGGCAGCTGTGTCGCTTTATAACACACTCCATAATAAGCTTGGCAGTAGTAACCACGCCCAAATTGTTGATGGCCCTGGCCTCCACCCATCGAGTCAGATGATCTATGGTGACAATAATATACTTGGATCGATTGGCACTAGTTGGCAGAGGTCCCACTACATCAATGGAAACGGTGTGCCAAACAAACTGGGGTTTAACCAGCTGGTAGGTGGTTTTCTTGAGGAATGGTTTTTCCACTTGACACTAATGGCAGCAACAAACTGTTTCCAATATGTCATAATGCATGCTCTCCCAGTAGTATCAGGGTCACAAAATCTCCAGTGTTTTCTGCAATCCTCTGTGACCTACAGCCCAATGAGCATCCATAATAATTGAAGGTCTGGCTGAAGGTTTAGGGAAACTCAACGTTGTGTCGCCAATCTGCTTATATAGTTCTCCCCCACATAGGAAAGTATCTGCCCTAAGTTCATCTAATACTGTGATCACATGCGGCTGCTCATCCTGGTATTTGTTTACCACCATCTTCTCATGCATTATGTCAGCTAAATCCATAGTGATAGCGACCGTTGGCAGCCAAGAAAGACAATCCGCATTTTGGTGTTTTGCTCCCAGATGGTGTACAATTTCAAAATCATATGCTTGAAGCTTCAGTGCCCAACGTGTGAGTCGCCCTTCCAGTTCATGCAGATTCTGCAACCAACACAAGGATGCATGGTCCGTTACTACTTGGAATCATACCCCATGTAGATATACCCAGAACTGTTTGTAAGTGTAGATCACCACTAAACATTCACGCTCAGTAATGGTGTAGTTCCATTAAGGTCCAGTTAAACTATGGCTGCAATATGCAATGGGGTGTTCCACACCGTCATTGTCTTTTTGGGATAACACAGCCCCTACAGTGGAAAGGGAAGCATCCATTTGCACTATAAACTGTTTGTCAAAGTTGTGATATTACAATATGGGTGCACTTGCTAATGCAATGCGCAACACGTCAAAAGCGTTCTGGCATTGTTCTGTCCAATCAAAAGAAGCTTTTTTCTTTAATAACTCGAAAAGTGGGGCCCCAATACAACTGAAATTGGGAATGAATTGGCGGTAGTACCCACCCATCCCCAGAAACACTTGAATTTCTCGCTTACTACCTGGGCAAGTCATCTTGCTTATCGCTTCCACTTTAGCTGGCGGTAGTTTAAGCCCATTTGAATTCATGATGAACCCAAGGTATTCCAATTGTTCTTTAAAGAAATGGCACTTCTGAGGCTTAATTTTGATATTAGCAGCAGGTGATGAAAAACTTGTTCCAAATGGGTGAAGTGCTCAGTAAACATCCATGAGAACACATTGATATCGTCAAGATAAACTAAAATGCAGGACAACTTTAGATCACCTAAAATCATATCCATGGCACGCTGGAATGTAGCCAGAGTGTTGCACAACCCTTGTGACATGCAAGTTGGCTTAAATAATCCTCTCAAAGTGATGATAGCGCATTTTTCCCGTTCTGCTACTGGCAATTCGATCTGCCAATACCCCAAGATCAGATCCATGGCAGAAAAATAATACGCTCCTCCCAATTGATTCAACGCGTCATCAATCCATGGAAGAGGGTAAGAATCCTTCTTTGTTACATTATTGAGTTTATGATAGTCAATCACCACTTGATTCAAGCCACCCTATTTATTCACAATGAGCACAGGTGACGCCCACGGACTGTTTGATGGCTCTAGCATCCCCTGCATAATAAGTTTGTCCACCAGTCAGAAACAACCTCCTCCGCTGCTTTAGAACATCTAATAGGTCGCGATTGAATGGAAGGGTAATAACCTGTATCTATCCAATGTACCACCCCTTGAGCACACCCAAAATCATGATCGTCTTGTATGAAAATATCTCAGTACTTTTCAAATAACGCCATAGCCTGTTCTTGTTGTTCCGCCAATAATTCAGTAAGCACTTTTCATGAAACCACAGTCAATATGCCAAGTGGAGAGCTTGTCGGCAGTCCAAGATCCTCCCAGAAACCAAAATCATTAATACAGCGGACTTCCTCTATAGGAACAAAGTTTAAGTAAGCCACCAATTGGTGCTGCTGGATTGATATTGTCTCCTTATGTAAATTCGCTAGCAGAACTTTCACTTCTCCATTCCCAGGTAGCAGAAACCCTGGAGCCACATGTGGTTTGAGCTGAGAGTGCTGGTGAGGAGCCATGATTTCTCCATAAAGCCCTTTAGGGACAACGATCTTGAGATCAGTCCCTACTATGCATTGGTGTCCAGATGGTAGGCTCAAATTGCTTGCTGCCCAAAGCGGAATCCCTTTGTACTCATAAATCTGGTTGGGGAGGACCCTGGTCCACCACTTCAGTCATTGATAACGCACAGGAATTACTCCATCACTTTACGCTAGATTGATTTGACTAGAGCAGAATGGTTCTGTTGGGATTCCACAAGAGGTAAAATAAATGGGAATCTGTTGTCCTAAAATATTAAGAGTTTCCTCCGCCATATTTATCACAAAACCCAATCTCCTCATAAATGCTGCACTGATTAGCATGTCATAGTTGTTGTTTGGCAGAACCACCGCTGGAGCAGAAGCCTGGACTGACCCAAGTAAGGGCAACGCACTATATGCTCCTTCAGACACAGTGCTATGTGTTCCTGCAGTTCCATATACTACTCGATGATCCACATCTGGTTTGAGCAGAAGCTTAGCCACCAACCGGGTGGGGACTATGTTCACAGGGGATCCCATGTCAATGATAGCGCGGATTTTTGTGTTTTGAACAAAAATGTCACAATAAGTACATTCTGAGTAAGAGGAACCATCAGTGTTTATTGCATGTACATCCAAGGGCTTAATGTTACTTAGAAAAGAGGAAATGCTCTTGCTGACCTGAGGATACTCATTGACAAATTTTTTCACCAGAATGGCTATGTGGACTCCTACCAAAGAAGCAGCGACTGTCAAGGGATCCTCAATACTTGTGCCAGTCTGTTCTAAGATCTGCCACGCATATGGATTCAGCGCGTCCTGGCAGAACTCAGGGCGTGAGAGTGAATTTATACTTTTGGAAATGGAAGCAGGGGTACCCAATGAAAGCTGCTGGTATAGCAATTCATCCGATTGAGTTTAAAATCCTTCCCAATTAGAAGCTGGGAAATCATTAGGGATGAGTGGATTAGGCATAGTGGAGGTAGAGCGTCCTGTCTCTACTCTGCCCAAACTTTTCACTGCTGGTTTTTCTTGGTTGGAAACGCATACACTTTTGTTTTGCTAGGGAAGTTAGCTGCATAATGCCCCCTTTGGCCACACTGGAAGCAAGTATTCAGAAAAGGTTCACATATATAGCATGCAGCTGAAGAACCAGTGCAAAAATTAACAGTATGTTTCTAAGGTCATGAACAAACTGGCATATCATATCTAGGCCAAAAAAGATTCACAAATCTGTATGATGAACGATTATGTTCCATCAGTTGATAGCTTAGTCGCTGTAGTCCAAACTCTGAAGTCATTGGGAGGGGATAGCATAGGGTTCTCAGGCTATATTAGGGGTGCTAATCATGGCGGAGAGTCAATTCAAGGTATTCACAATTTGAATAAGTCCTGCATCTCTGTCCAAAACATGAGACATAACATTATATATTTCCCAATATAGTTTGACAGCTGCCATCATCACTATACCAACATCCTCGGTGGATAAAATGTTAGCTCCAATTAGTACATGTGCTTCCGCTGAGAAACATTCAGAAAAATCTGACAGGGTCTTGTTTTGGTGAAATTTTATAGTCAGAAAGTCAGCTTTCCATTGGGCCACCTTGGTCGCACCTCCAAACAGCCAGAGAACAATTGCCTTAATTTCCTCATAGGATGCTGAGCTGTTTGTAAGGTAGCAAGTAACTTGATTGGCGCTGTCCACATCGAGAGCAGAAAGTAACAGTTTTGCTTTCCACTAATCAAAAGCTCCTTTCATGGTGATTCAAATCACTTGAAGTAACCATGTAGATTACCATCATGATTGAAAGGAGGTAATTTTTTGATTCGCACAGCTTCACCCTGCTCCAGGCTTCTGCAATAAGGATCAGGGAATTGGTTCTGGAGCAACTAAGAGATCCACCCCTTATGAATTATTGTACAACTGGCTGGTTGAGCTCAAATCCAGCATATTGAACTTGAAGGAAGTAGAGTTGCGCGGGGTATACATTCCAGCGCTTGAAGGATATTTGTTAGTAGATCCATAGCGTTCATCCCCCAAATTGCCACTAACTGCACCATTCCCCCCAGCTCCAGCATACTCCACAAAATGCTTGTTGATCATCTCCTCCGCTTTAACTGAATGATATCTACACCATCCATCCTGGAATTCCAATTGCATGGTTGCATATTGATATTGCAGCTCCTGACGATATTCTCAACTCATGCAACTGCTGCTCCACTGCTTGTAGTCATGAGAGGACGTTTTTGATTATATTCTGCATATGAGCATGCTGTCAGCTAGCATTATCCACTTGGTGATTAATGTGGTTTATCTGAGTAAAGAGAGCAGCTTGTTCCCATACCAATCCCTCATTGGCCTGTTGATGGGTATAAAGTCATTCTTGTGTGTCAGCATACTCCCATGTCTCATGGATTGGAAGAGGGAAAATCCGACGCTGCTCATCCAGACTAACGGCTTCCAATTGTGTAACCTGACATACTAGATGAAAATATTCAGGGGATGTTGACCAAGGGATAAGCTCGTTATCATCTGTTTGCTGGCTACTCCATTTGATACGAAGTTGGTTGACTTCAGCTGATATGAAACTGACTTGATCCATTACTTGCTGTTCCACCAGTGTTATTTTTTCCCTTTAGCTGAGCAACAACAGCTTCAAGTGCTTCCACCCATTTGGTTAAATCCGTCATAAAGTGCTCAATATTGTGTTCAAACGATGTGACATCCCAAATCCATTCTGCAGACAGGCCATGACGATCCAACAGTTTGTCAATTAACTGAGATAACTCAAGATTCAACTGAGGTACCAGCATGTCCAATCAATGGCGGATGTTCTCAACACGGTGGTCCATTTACCCAAGCGCCCCTTGTACCTCTAAAAAGAGGGGAGAGGCGATCAAGCAAGAGGAAAGTATCAATTTGCTGTGCTCAAGCAAAACGCATCACATCCCAATCTCTATATAGTGGCGAGCCAATACTTGCAATAGCTGTCTAATAGATGGTTGCACATATGTGACTAGATACTCCTCAATTCCGCGGGTGCCAAAGCAGTGAGTCAACCCCGTTGTAGTTGCATCTTGATAGGACATGTATATGGCGTAGCAATTTTCTTGATTGCATTGATTAAAAACAGACTCAAGGCATACTCCCCCGCCTCATCTTTGTATATTCAATATCTGCATAACAGCCACTCCATAATATTCTGCAGCTGCTGAGGGGTCACATTTGTGGAACGCCCTAGTTGGTCAGCTTTCAGCTCAGGGCAGTTTTATAGTTGCAGATTGATCATAACTTCATCAATATCCAGTTTAGTCACAGTGAATAATATTTGTTCATTACTAGATGCCTCCCGTGCTTCTTCCACATGATGCACACGAAATCCAATAGAATGATGATATAACAAATGAGGGCTCATCATCATATTACAGCGTTGAATAACTATAGTTAATCAATGGCCCCCTGTAGTGAGCACCACTGTCAATTTTTCAGCGTAGAGTTTTGATTCTGCCAAGTTGGTTTGCACAGGTTATTAGCCACTGGACAACCAAATCAGACGATATGAAGATCGCTGATTCTTATTAAACTAATAAACTCTTACATGGAGCTATTGCCCTTATTTTGGCCTTTATTATTTTACTTAATATGCAGATCTCCCTGCAACAACCCAATTTCTGAATGAAGTCCCCCTTCCAATCCTCCGTGTAACTTTTAATATCTCAGTTCCCCAAGCCAGATGCATCCTCAGCTTGGTGTTTTCTATTTGTTTTCCTCCTTTATTCAAAACTCTCACTTATATTGAATCTCGGCGTAATTCCCCTGTTCTTGGTGATTGGTCGACATTTCAATCAAATATTATTTGTATACCTCTTTTCATCAATTTTGAGACTCGTCCCAATTCCCCCTTTGATCTGCCATATTGTTAGAGTATCGTCCAGTCATATCAACTTCCTGAAAATTCCAATTAAGAAATCCAGATCATCCAAACTCATTGATTAAGTATCTGGCATCTCACCCAACTGCTGCAGGACTGCATGGCACTCACGTACACTATAAACAAATACTGCTAGTCATGAGAAGAGCGAAATGGAAGATCCACATAAGTGGCCAGACTAGTCATTGAGGTCGCCCAAGGCTAACTCATAGAAAGAAAGTTAATGGCCAAATAGTTAAAGATAACATAATAAACTAAAATCCGAGTACCATTACCAGGATTGATTACCTGGATCATATGGACATACCATACAGCCTGGAGACCCAAAGAATGGTCTGGAGATACACACATCACTCACTACTACAACCTAGGATATGGGCACATGTATGGAGATGCATGAGAAGAGTGTATCACACAGTAGAACGATCAAATGCTGCCCACTCTTTATGCACAATATGTGACCAATATGGAAGCATAGTACACCGCCTAGAACAATGTCCAACATTAGTAGCTTTCTGGAAAAAATCATGTGCCTATTTCGTCAAGACAATGGACAATAATTTAGTTTGGCTAGGAACATGTTTGCTCCCAACATGGAGTCACCTATTTGTTCATTTTTCACGGGTGCTAATAGTAGCAATAGCAGTATGGATAATTTATACTATATTATTGGATTTATTTACAGGAGCAAAGCCTACCCTCCAAGAAGTCATCAATCGTTTTCACTACCGTATATTGTAACATTTTCAAACATGGTTGTTTGGAAACATGAACCCACGTAACAGAAAAATTATCAATTTATGGTTCCCTATATGGTTCCTAAATATTGATTCATTCCTTCACTCATGCTGCATCCAAAGATAAGTCAGCATAAATCCTCCCTATAGTCCCAAACTTGGTGATCCTGGTGAGAACATAAGGGGGTATGAACCCTCTGGGGTTTTTATCTATTCAAGGCATATTATTTTATCCTCATTATATTGGAAGTGTACATCCCCTGGTTGATCTTCCCCAAATAAATAAAACCTATGATCCCTCAACAACCATTACAGACTATAAGATTAATTGCGGTAGGTCCCCTGCCCCATACTATCAGTGGTATTAATACATATTAGTAGGAACTGATCACTTTAAAAAATGGGTTGAAGGTGTTACTCTTCCACCCAAAAATCCAAAGATACCACAACTTTCCTACACCAGCATATTTTCACTTAACCTGGTTGCCCCCAGGTTCTTCTCTGCGACAATGGGAAGACTTAACCTCTAGAGTTCTCAGGATCCTGGGTACTTCCATTGGGGCCCAACAACTCTTTTCAGATTCCTACAACCCTTATATGAACAGTATTGTAGAAAGAACAAATGGAACTTTTTCTATTTTACAAAAAATGGTATTTTCAGATCCTCTAACTGGGATCAAATCTTGCCTATTTCACTTATGGCGTATCATATTAGTTACCAACAAATCATTAAAATGTATTTTTCATGTCTTTTAAGGTGTAGAAGCTGAGGATCTCCCTTTTAGATAAAGATATCTTTTCTGCTAGGACGGATGAAACTAACAAAGCTATGAAGAGGTTGGCCCAACACGTCATTTAGTTACAATCTGATGCTATGGCGAATCTAGTGAAGACTGTTACAAAAGAAGGCCAGGAAGCCAATGAGCTTAGATAACCTCTACCTTCATTCAATATCAGACATGTATTGTACTACCATGGTTTCATCACTCCAAGAATTGTCAAACTCAGATCAATTGAGAAAGGACCTTCCTTTGTAACTTATAAGAGGGGTGATAAATTTACTATTAAGCCCCTTACCTCTGAAGCTATAATTAACAGGGTCCTTGGACAATTTTTATGCCATTATTCTCTATATATTATTGAAGAAGTTAATGTTGGACAGTCAGATGTTTGCATGGTTGAGAATAATATCCAGGTATTGGTTAGTTGAATCATGCTAAGATACTAAATCTAACACTTGGAAAACTAATTGAACTAATTTGGAAGTTTGAAAATGCACTAACAAAAATTTAGTGCTGCAGCTTTTCTTTCTCATAACAATCACTTTAGTTACTACAATTCGATTTGAACAGCAAATTTGGATAATCACACACAGGAAAGATGGACGACTCTAATAATAAAAATAATACAACATGGGCGAGCGTCACAGCAAGCAGTGCGCTTAATGGTGCAACTAAGGGCAAGAAACGCCCTGGAGGGGGACCAGGAACCCAATATAAAAAAATTGCAACCTCAGACACCGTCTGGGTTTATGGTATTTATTGTAAAGCACGTGTAATACATGTACATTCAATTCAACCAACCTTTGTCAAAGGTGGAACATGGGATCAGACTCTTCCTTGGGGATGAGTCACCGACCCTGTGGGAGAAAACATGTGAGGCACAGCCCTCACTTTTCCCTCACATGGTGTACGTAGCCACCAACAACGTGGGCTGCAGCTGGATCAATATTGGTTTCAAAACAGCTGATGAAGCTGATGCCGCAGCAAAAATCTGTATGGAAATTGCCCTCCCTGAGGGCAAAAAAATTGTGCACACCGCACACACCAGATGGAACAAAGCGAAAACTTTGTTCATCTCCTTTGACTCGCTCCCCACCAACCTTCCTCATAAGGTAATTGAGGAGAAGCTCCGCAAAGGTCTTGTGGCCTATGGAGAAATCCAACAACTTGAATTACAGTGATTTCGCTTAATGCCCGACCTGTGCACGGGCAAAGCTATCACTGTAATCAACCCCTTCCCAGAAGTGGAAGAGGATTTATCCAGAATTCCCTGTGCAGCAGAATTTCACTTTGCAGATGGGGGCCAGTCAGCTGCATTCTGAGTTACACCGGAATGCGCACCACCCATTTGCAACCACTGTGGCTCACTGGGCCACAAGGAACATGCATGCCCTGTAAAAGAGGGCTTAATGGAAAATGATTTTTGTGAAGAAGCTATGGACGAAGATAATGAAAACTTCGCCAAAATGACTGATGGCTACCACCCATTCCACTGGGGTGAAGATGGACTATACTCCATCGTGGACCCAGTTACAAGTAAACAGCGTAAAGCAGCACAAAAAGCCCGCAAGAGAGCAGCGGCTGAAGCAGCGGCACACGCGGAATCTGCCATTAACCACGGACAAATTCAGGAGGATATTTTGGATATTCACCAAACCAACTAATCAGAACAATATGCCCAGGTCAAAAATTTTCACAGTAACCAGAATGAGCCACAAAGCGTCATCATTCATGCACATACTGAGGAACAATGCAACCGCAATTTGGGTGAAAATGCGGTGCACAATGCAATAAAGTTGAACCTCAAAGATATATAAAATCCAATCAACAACCCACATCAAATCAACATGAGACCTGTGCAGAAAAAGTTGACGCAAATGCAAAAAACCACAATTCCCTTGAATCAATGGGTCAGACCAAGGGAACCAACAATGGCAGTGAAAGAGTTGTAGTACAGACGTGGAGCATGGCCAAAAATGAGCTGCGGTGGGATAGGACCAGAGGGTCCTCCCAACCGCTCCTGAGGCGCCGCGGGCATTTCAGTGTCAATAGGGATGTTAAACATCGCGGGAGCCAGGGCTCATATGTCCCAAGCCAAAAAGCTGGCATTCCTGCGAAAACCCCTTGTAGACATATTGGCCATCCAAGAAACCCACTGCCTACAAGGAGAAGAAGAATCCTGGTCAACCAGGGTCGCACCATCACAATCAGTATGGATGTCTCACTGTGGGGTGATAGTCCAAAACAACAAAAAATTTAAAAATACAATTTCATCATCACACTTGCACAGTCAAGTCCTGGTAGCAACTATCACATGCCAAGATGAAATAATTTCGTTAGCATGTATCTATGCACTGTGCACTGCAACTGAGAGAAAAAAAATTTTGAAAAAATTTCTACTCTCACCCTCCCACCAGATATCATCATGTTAGGCGATTTCAACTGCTGGGATAACCCCAATACAGATTGATGGCCTAATCTCAGGGGATACCCACCTGGACATATTGAATATCGCACAATGAAGGCATCTCTTGGCTTACAGGATGCTCTTCCCCCCAATTCACCAATCCTTCCCCACATGACAAGACCCAACATATGCAAGGGACTGCTCATATCGATGAGTCATATTGACCACATCCTCATCCCACAATCCTAACACTCAAGAATCTCCAAATTTACAACAAAAAAGATCAATTTTTCTGATCACCAATTAGTTATGGTGCAGTTAGCGCCAACCCAATCCCACACACAGGTGTCGCCTTGGAGAAAGCTTCACCCAGAAAATATAAAATTGCCTGAGATATCTGACTGGGTTGAAAACAAGGCTATAAACCCAGAATTCACAGCCCCATTCACTTTGGATCCCATTGGAACATGGGAAAATTCCAAGAAAAGATTTAATCAACAAAACCTGACATATTTCATCACGCAAGTACATCGCGGACACAGCCACAATCAAGTGTACCTTGGCAGAACTAAACCACTTGGAGTTAATACTCCAAGATCTGGCTATATCCCTAATTGGGGACGCAAATGGGCAGAAATTTCAGCCCAACTTAACAATCTCATCTTCAAACACCAACACAGAATCAAAGTATCAAACAAAGGTAAGTTCATAAAGGAAGGCAAAACCTGTTTGACATACTTTTTTCGCCAATTCCACTCCCGTGGAAACCAGCCCACATGCACACAGGTCCACAAGACCAACGGCACTGTGGCAACTGACCCTGAGGAGGTCAAGGTGGAAGTACACCGCTATTACACCAAATTATATTGCAATATGCCAACAGATCCACAAAAAATTAAAGATTTTATTCAAACTGCCAAGATACAAAGTACACCACCAAATTACAATATACTATCCTTTATTACACAGGAGGAGCTTTGGGAAACAATGCGCGGTGCACCACGTAGGAAATGCCCAGGGCCTGATGGGATACCCTACGAATTTTACAAAAAATATTTTCAACAAATCGCCCCCCTCCTATTGGCGTCAATGAACCAGAGTTTGTTGTAAACACGCCTATTACCAGGAGGCCATAATCCTACGTTATAACCTTGTATAAAAGGGTGACAAGTTGGACCTGGCCAACTGGCGCCCAATTGCACTCTCCAACACTGACACAAAAATTCTAACAAAAATTCTATCAGCTAGATTAGGCGCAATTGCATCTGACGTCCTATCACCCAACCAGATTGGGTTTATACCAGGGCGATCAATCTGGAACAACATAAACCCTGTTGCAAACATTTGTCAATCCAAAGCAACTGGTGCCCTGGTCTTCTTGGATCAGGAAAATGTGTATGACCGTGTTAGCTGGCCATACCTAAAAGAATGTCTACATGCCTTCAAACTCCCACCAAGATTCATAAAATGGGCGATGCTCCTAACAGAATCTGCAACCATGGCTGTATGCGGCCCTGGATTCCTAACAAACAAATATCAAACCACACAGAGGGCTCAAACAAGGGGATCCCCTCAGCCCACTGCTATATAATTTCAGCTTTGACCCGCTCCTCTGAGTAACTGACTCACGTCTCATGGGGATAACCGCACAAGGACAACCAACAGTCAAGATACTGGCCTTTGCATATGACTGCGTAGCAGGTATAGCAAACAATGAAGATGCCTGACAGCTGGAACACACTCTAGAGGAATACTCCAAGGTGAGCAATGCATCGCTCAACAAAAGGAAGACAGAAATCATCCTCTTAGGCAAATACACAAACAATTGGGCCACAACATCAGAACCTCACACCAACACTCGAAGAAAAAACCCAATTATTTTACCCTTTGCAACACCTCCCACCACCACTCCTGTCTGACACCTTGGAATCTGGCTAGAATCAGGGGGATATGCTAATGAGACAATGGAAAGTAATCTGCTACAACGGGTATCCAAACGCGTAGCCTCCCTCAAGGGGAGAACCTCAGGACTGACAGGACGAGTTACAGTTGCTAACTCTCTCATCCTCCCAATAATGTGGTACCAGGCCCATGCCATAGCCTTCTCACCTACCTTTATAACCTCAATTCGCGCGCTTATCCAGGGCTGGCTGTGGCCTGGCTCTCACCCTCCTATACGGATGGAAACACTATTTGGTCCACGCTCAAGCGGAGGCATGGGACTAATAGATTTTGAGAGCCATGCCAATCACATCCTAGGTACCTGGATAAAGGAAATCCTTGCTCCAGACCTCCCGCAACAACATTGGTCCAGAGCAGCAAGGACTAACTTTGCACAGGCGCTCAAATTATCCAACCCACATAGTCCACCCAGACTACTTTCATACCTTGCCAAGCACCCTACTGCAACAGGACCGCATGGAACCTCCCCTCATTTCAAACATATCCTCAGAACTATCCTCTGTATGGGATGGACCATAGAGAACATGGGTACTATACAGGGAAGGGGACGACCCAGCCCCCAATTCAAATTAAGAAACCCAGAAAACCACCCCCAGAGGGATATGCTCGCAACAACCCCAATCATAGCTAGGATAGAATACCTAGATATTCTGGACACTCCCTATGATTTAACCACACAGAAAGCAATGTGGAAAATGACACACCACCCACTCCTACAGCCAAGGATAAGAGCAAACGCCTGACGCTGTTTGAGAAGGACCTATAGGATGGCGGACCGCTCCAACTCCCTCCACAAAACATGTGCAGTATGTGGAGGGGAGGGATCCCTACATCACCGCCTGGAAATATGCCCCCCAACCAAAGCTATATGGCAGGAAGTCGCACGCCTGCTCAAGATTCAAAACGAACAGGAATTCTCAATATCAAAAAGTTTCTTTGCGCTCCAGATCAAGTCACCAATCTCATCTACCCTCCGCTCCCTAATAATACCCATTGCAATGTGGACAATACACACAATTGCATTAGATGCGTTCAAGGGCACAGTCCCAACCATTCATGGGATTATTAACAGATTCCATGTCCACTTACTAGAGCACTTCCAAGCCTGGCTCTATGGATATATGAGACCAAGACAAAAAGCGCTCATATAATCTGGTTCCCACTCTGGTTCCTCCACACAGACCCTTTCCTTCACACCTGCTCCATAGCAGGGGAAACCCCCTCAGAGTAGTGCACCAACCCCCATACCTGGCAGTCCCGCTGGCCACAGGGGTAACTTGAGTACCCTGGGGTGCCTAATTTTATATTTGTTAGTTATTCTCTTAGTTTCACATATATTTGGTAATGTCTGTCCCCTGGTTGGCTTACCTCGGTTAATTAAAATAAATTTAGTGCTGCCTCTTAAGAGAAAACAGCTCCCTTTTATAGACCTGAAGGGGGTTCTAAAGGGTGAAAATACTTTCTCTGGCAATAAAGGATAGGAATTCAATTCAATTGACTGGAGTGAACCTTTTTCTGATCTAGCTGATAAGATAAAAGATATTAAGCCATTATTGCATGGATGTGTCATTCATGCTGTTGACCAATTACCTAGAACTCAGCCATACTGGAGTGATGAAATTTTAGAATGAACTGATAGGTTAACCTGTCATTTATCTAAAACCTATATCCCAGAACTTAAGAGCATCAGTTTCAGATCTAAAACGCTTCAGATTGAATCAGATTTCAAATAAAAATCAGAGCAATAGCAAATATGATTCTCCTCCCCAGATTTATTAGACCTATGCAATTATTAACAAGTCAAAGGGTGAATCTAAAAAACATCTCAACGCATCAACTCCCACATAGACAATCAAGTATCACAATGAGGAAGACTCCTGAAGCATGGACATTTCCATGAGCCTTCCATATAAGGCTACAAAGATCTTTATGTGCAAGTGTTGCATGACCATAGTCTTGATCCAGTCAATGACTATGGAGCTTTTTTAAAATGGGGTATAAAAACCCCAAGTTGTTATCATATAAAGTATCATTTGTCATACCCATCTTACTTGTGATATTAAGCCTATTTGTGTCTACTTCCTAGTCCCAAATTTTTGGGCAGCTGCCAAGCTTTGAAGTACTTTTGCAACTGTTATATTGATGAGATACTGCAGCTAAGCACCTATTAGCAGCTCCTCAACAGGATTAACAACCATTTTTGGATAAACTTAAAAGTAGCATGTTAGAACGCCTTTAGTATGCTTCATAAATTAACAATTATGAGATATCAGCCATGATTATGCAATATGGCAACTTATTCATTCACACCAGGACACATGGACTAGGCCTAAATAAAAAAATACTGTCAAGACTTGTGTTACATTCCTTGGTAGCTTCCAAACCCTAATAATTGGCGTTAAGCCTAATTGATCAAGAAAAGAATTTTATATTGATTATTCAGCCAACAACCTAATTTACCTCAAAAATATTTGCTGGCAGTCTCACCAAATTAAACATTAATTTATCTTCAACATTGGGATTGTACCCTGACATTAAAGCCAGCTAATATTAAAAATTATTTGAGGTGGGTCGACCTTGGGACAAATATACCACACCAAGACTATTTTCTAGCCAGTACAGGTTTTGAACTCAAAACCTGCACTAGGGGTGGGAGCAGTTTTACCCACTAGGCTAACCACCCTTAAAACCAGCTAATATATAAATGAAACAATTAGAATCTAGTGATAAGACCATTAGCAGCAATTATAAAGTTAGAGTTGTAAAATAATGGTCATGGAAATCCAACAGTTGTTCAGTAAATGTTTGTATCTTTGGTTATTAGTCCAAGTATTATTGGTATTTTAGGATTATTATATGTTACAAAATGCCCTACGGCCTAGGCATTAGTCTCCTCATCTTTTATAATTATTATGCAACTAGCCTGAAATCAAATACTGCTCAGTTATCAATATTTTCACCAATTAAACTAGGGAATTTGGATTATAGTATCATTAAAGGACTTCCATTTTAAAAGGGGTCATGTTTTGATAGTAACGCCAGAAGCCTACTCATGAAAAAGACTACAAAGCTTTAAGCCCCCAAAGCCACTGTTAGTATCAGATATCATAGTGTACTTTCTTGATTTCTTTTTATTATAATCTATTTAGAGTGTAATTTTTCTTTTACTTCATGTTTCTATTATACAGTTAGCTTTAGCTATATTGCAAACAGACCTGTGCACTTTTTTAACAATGATGTGGCACTGATTTTAAAATTGTGATTCTCACTAAATGGAACAATATTTTAGCATGTAAAACGATAATCTGATGAGGCATGTTGCAAATAATTTGTCCGCTGATATAGCGCGTTTCAAGGATGCTGAAATGGCTGATCCTGAGGCTCAGCAGAACTATGTTTGATCCCTTTGCACCTTAGAACCACATAAATGGCCATGTTTGCCACTCTAGGGTATCTTGTTGAAACAGTTGCCATGTTTATGCTAGAGCAGAACTTACCAATGCCAATAAACACTGGCTTGAAGGCTATGAGCGAGCCATGTATGAAATTGTTCAGTCCACACACTGACCAGGAAAGATTTCTACTCTCTGTTTATCTTGTTTCCTCTCACAGGCAAGAAATTTGAGTTTTTAAGGTTTACATCTTGACAACCTACATAAACAAGAGAAGATTGACCAAAGTTTTATGGCAGAGCACCTCCATTTTCTAGTTTGTTGCAAAACTCCGTCAGTAAGTTTATAGATGATGGCATCAAAACTAGCAGAAACCATGCCTATAAGTATTCTTTAAATACATGGGTTAATACAAAATATGATACTCCATCAGGCATCTGATGCCTTCAGAAAAGAGGCGCTGTTTAGGCGCCATTTACCTACTATTAATACTTCTGTCCCAAATTTGGTCATACCTAGCCCCATTATATATTTATATTATCCCAGATAGCAATTTATCTTTGTCAACAACTTCATCTTCATTACTTCTAACAATTAAATTAAGCTTGCACTATACAGGAGACCTCAACTCATGTTGGTCAGCGGCCTAAAATTGTTTTTTATGCTTCTTATTCATAAATTTATGAAATTCTATTATAATCATTACTGATTTTACTGCCCTGTAAATTAAATATCAATTAACTGTTAATTTTAGTCAACTTGAATTTAATAAAATGGATACATACACAAGTTTAAAGCCTTAATAAATAAGCATGGGGCACCCTTACAACCAATAAGCTGATAATTATAATTAACTATCTGAACTTTGAAAGTCAGAAGCTGATAATACTAAAACTAAGCAGAGTCACCATGACTTACCACAAAGCTAGAGAAATCATGTACAGGAGTATGGTGGTGCTGAAAAATAACTATGTACAGAATAATGCTCCTTGATTTGTCCTATAACAAGAATAAGCCCTTGAAGCTTTTGCCCAACATTATTACATTGAGGATTGAGTATCATATGGGGCTAAGGTGTAAATACTTTGACGCCCAGTAGTCCTTCGCCATGCATGTGTGACATATAAGGAGCTATATCAAATATTGCTACTGGTTTTCACAAGGAGCATGATATTACCCAAATGTTTAAATTCTTTTCTAAAGCGCCATCATTTTTGAGTTCCCCAACCCAGGTCAAAAAGAACGTTGCAAAATTTTCATAAAACCCTTTCTCAGCCACAAGATTTGACCTGTCCCTACAGGCCTTGCTTTAATATAATAAATAATATTCATGTAACTTTTTGCATATGCAACAAGTTACATGACTATTAAAATCACCTCCACACTATGGTTATTAAACCCAAGGTACATCTTGTGTGCCAAGTTAATGGTGAAGACTTGGTAAAAAACAAAGAGGAAAAAAACAGGAGATACTATACATTTGTCAGCTCTCAACAAATCCAAGCTAATATAAATAAGACTTTTCTTAAAAAACAAATGAATTGCAAATAAAAAACCACGTCGTTTTACCACTAAGTTTCTCAGGTAATCACTGATGAAGAGATAGCTGTAATTTCTCTGTTGCTAACATAAAAGCAAAGTTGTATTTGCAGTTAAATTTGTATGCAAAGACTTACATCTATCAGTTTATATTACAAGAGCTTCTGGCCATCTCTAATATTGCCCCAAGTTGGGGGTTATGCGGCTATACCTATTAGGGCTAAAAAGAGATCAAACACGCTACTATGTGAGATTTTATAAAATTAAGATCAAGCTGACACTCTGGATGTCAACTTAATCTATGCAGCTGACGCCTATTATTCTAAATGCAACTCATTGACATTACTGTTAATAAGCTCAAAGTAAGAGCCAATGTGGACAATGAGTCACTAATTAATTGGTTGTCCACTAAACTAGTTACAAAAAATTTTTGCGATGAAATATTGACCAAAAAAAGAATTATGGTACTTTGGGACTCAAGTTGATTAATTTTTAGTTGCTTTATGGTGCATTGCCGCTGCATTTTAGCTCACTAGTAGAATCAACTAAGCTATTGTATTACCTACAAAAATAACAACTTTCTCATTCTCCTCTTTCATGAGAATCTATGGGAATAAGGTTAATGTCAAAGAGAACTCTTTGGAAATAATTACCATAATTATAGTATTATAATAGGGACAATGAGGACCCTGCGCCTCAGAATCAGACATTTTTCAATCTCACATATAAAGAAGGCATAGTAAAATTGGGTATTAATGGATTTGTGATTTACCAGTCAATATACCAACCAGATTATGGAATCCAATGGGATTTTTATGAGGGCTATCATAGCTAAACTAATATTTTAGGGGGGCAATTTACAGCGTGGACCATGATAAATTATAATTCTACCATGTTTATACAGTGAGATTACTACACTGTATTGTTAATCTAACTTGAGATTTGTTGCTGTGCCTGGTTTATCCTTCCATACCATGGTGAGTCCAGGTGCTTTTAGAAAATAAGCGCTTATATCCTATTTATATCAAGCGGATAAGATCATTGTTTATGTTCATATATTTGGTAGATGCGGAAGTGCAAGGTTTTCACAAATCTAGTAAATTGGATAAAATTTGATGGACATTAATTAGAGGAAATTTGTTGTTCATTGATCCCTCACAAAAAACTCACATGTTTAACTGATGATGAAAAGGACCAAGTTCTGGCTTTTAGGACAAGGGGAGCCTAAGTTTACATTGGTAAGCACTGAAAAGTTTAATGGAACTACCTGAGGTACCAAGCTATAGAAGAAAAATGACCCCAAAGACCTCTATCTGACTAGGGGTCAACCGCTTTATCAAGTGAATGTTGATCACAATGTGCACCATGATGCACAGAAATGTCTTATCAAAAATTTTAAACTAAATTATTGGATTGGGGATGTTTATATTTTCTAAAAAGGGGGGAACATGAAACAAATTTAAGCCAGTACCTCACAAGTGAAAGCACTGGGCTTTAAAAGTGGGAAAATGGTCATAGGTAAGCGGCTGCGCTGTTCTTTAGAAACCAAAACCTGTGGTATCTTCTCTTGTTGTGGGCTAATCTTGAGTTCAAGCATGAAAAGAGTTGGAATTGCAAAATGTTAGGAGAATTATGATTGGGAGGAATGATGGGTCACGCCATGATTGATTTCTTCCTAATTTAGTCTTTTAAACTTTTTGAAAAAAGTTTATATCAAGACGCACTCCATCCACAATGGTCCAGCACTAATAAGTCATGTGATTTTGTAAATTTCTATAAAGATTTTGGGAAAGGTTGAAAAGGAGAGTCAACATTGAAAGTCAAAAAATCAATTTTGAAAAGCAAAAGTGAAGAACTTAACTAATGATTAAAAAAAGGTATTTGAGGTATGAGATAATGTGTAAAAATTTAAGAAAAGGGTGACGCATGTGATAACTTAACAGAAGTAATATTTGCCTTTTTGGCGGTGTAGTTATGGAATTTCTCTACAAAAGAGCCTAATTCTTTTAGCATACAACCATCTGGGAAATATGGGGTAGGAGTAGGCTGTTTAGAAGTAGTGCGGCAGACACCACCTAGCTTATTGCCTACCATGAAAAGCCTTACACTGGCCCTGTATGAGAAGTCTAGTATCAATTTTACTAAGGTAAAATGTGTTTTGTTTTGTTCATAAAAAGTTCTTTACATATATATACTAGAAATGGTCTGCCAATTTGTTTGCTTCCTATTGGATGTTAAAAGCAGATAGTAGATTGTTATAAAAAGAAATCAACCGCTTGTTCAGGAAAGGATATCAGTGTCCTCCAAGAGTCCTGGTACTCCTTGATGCTGATTATTAAAAAATGATAGCTCAAATAGCATGATTAACGACTATAGGAAGTTAAACAACATCATAGAAGGATTCTTATCCTTTGACATAATTTAAAATGGACTAGTCTGCTTGGGAGGTGCGCATTACTTTTCAATCAAGAATTTTTTTGAAATTGGTATGACTGGACAATAAGTTATACTTAGTTTGGAATATTGTATTTGAATTGCTTTAGGGAGCTTAAAATTTGGATAGTCAATTATGTCAACTTAAAGCTATTAAATAGATGTAATATTTAGTTTGAAAAATAGAGTCAATTCCACCAGAGCCTCAATGATGAGGCAGAACCAGACATTTTCTGGCGAATGATCAATAGCTAAGCCAAAGGGTCAGAACTAACCAAAGCAACGAAGATATGAATGGGATGGGAAGACAAGAAGAGGGGTCTGTTTTGAGAGAAAAGAGAAGGAGAGTAAATAGTAGGAAGTTGGAAGTGCAAGCAGAAAGAGTCTGAAAGTTATTAATTTAAATAAAGTAATGTGGTTAAGGCGATTATCTCATATTTTATAAGTTTATTAAGTTCATCTTTGTGGACCAAGATCTCCATATTGTTTGTCCGTTTCAAAGTGGGGTCAACCCTGTGCAACCCTTTCAGCAAATATTAACCATATTATCAATTTGATAACAATGGTGATCACTACAGGGGCCCATTGATCAACATGCTAAGAAGTCCTATATTCGCCAAGCAATGGTGCAACAGGCTCATAATGAGGAGATACTACCCCGGTTTATTGAGTTATCCCAATATATGGAACTAAAACTTGCTCTGTATACACTACTTCAGACGCAAAGGGTGCTTTTTAAGAAATTAAGAGTATAACAGATCAGACTGCCAAGGCCTTTCACCAACTGCACCTGGTGGGTTGCTGAGCCAGCCAACTTACTGATTGCTTGGATGGCACTACAGAGTGGCTACACTGAGCAGAGCGTAAACTGAATAGTGTTTCTAGAGAGAGAGAGGTCTGCATTGACAAGCTGCCCCCCGTTTAACCATGACATAAAATACATGGATTTTATAAGCGGTTCAAATTTGCAGTATGGGGCTTCAGATCAGCATAAGTTAAACTTTGTTGTCCGCTTTGGATGTAGAGAGTGTGAACCAAGTTATATGTTGCCTTAAGAATAGCATCATAATATATCAGGAGGTGAAGGAAATAGTGCTCTATCTGGTCAGGGGTGTGACAAAGATGGTGCAATGCAAGGCTGACTTTTTAACAATACAATTTTAATAAAACAAGTTTTTGGTGGAGTTTGCGGAGCAATTCACAACTGAGGCTCATGTGTTAGTGGAAACAGATATTTTGACCAATGAGGATGTGGGCATCACGATGACAGCAGCTTTTAAGCTATATCAGGAGCTGTATCATGCTATGGTCCCCATTCTGCATGAAGATGCAGTAATATTGTAGATTGTCAATTATTTACACCATTTATCTGTCTCTTTTAGTGCTTATAATGTGGAATAAAAAAACCATGCGACCATTTCTAAATCCTCTTTGGGAAATAGACAACAATTCAGCTATAATCCAATGGCTAGTACGTGGGCACACAACCCTTTGGAAGTTCCTTTCCGCTCTCCATGGTCACTTAATTCATCCTCAGCTAAATTACAATCCCTCAGTTAATTTCCACTTGGGTTTTTTGGGGTGCCACAGATATGTGAGCCATATATACTAACGCCTGCTTCTCTTGTGGCAGAAGAGGTCATGATGCGATTAACTGCCCTGCCAAAAGTGCATTATATGCATTACCACTAGCTCTGACTGGACAGGGAAAAGTTTTAGTGGAGTAGAGAGGGGACGCTCTACCTCCGTTGATCCAAATTTATTTGTCTCTGATAATTCTAATAATTTTCTTTGTGTCAGCCTTGGTACTCAAACCAGAGATTTATTATACCAACAAACCCTCTGTGATGCCCCAGAATTCCCCCTGGAGGGAGACAGGACGAATACAGACTCAGAGTTTCAACAAGATGTACAAAAACTGTACGCCTAGCAGATCCTTGAGTGAAACAGAACAAGTGAATTTAGAGCCTCAATGGGTCTCGCCGCCCTAATGGGGGTGAACGTTGCAACTCCAGTATAAAAGATCGCCCAGGAGTATCCTCATGTTGGCGTCAGTAGTATCACTTTTCTTGATAACCAAAATCCCTTAGACGTGTATGTGATAAACACCAATGGTTCTTCCTATTCAGAGTGTACATAATGTAATATTTTTGTAGAAAATACAAAAATCTGAGCAATTATAGATACTGGCGCTCCAGTCAATATAATATTCACCAATATTGTGGCTAAGCTTCCTCTGAAGCCTGATGTGAAGCATTGAGTAGTGTACAGGACTGTGGGGGTGCAGAGCACTGTGTCAGAGTGAACTTACACCACGTTGCCTTTGAGGTTTGGTTCAGTCAGTGCATCTGCCCTGGTGGTGGTTCTGCCTAATTATAATTATGACATGTTGATAGGGCTGCTAACATGTGCCAATTTGGGGCAGTGGTCAATATGGCGGAAGAAATACTTAGTATACTGGATCAACAAATTCCCATCTATTTCACTTCCAATGGGTCCTAAAGGACCCCATCTGTCCAGTCAAATTAATCTCGTGTATAGCAACGGTGTAGTTCCTGTTCAGTACTGGAAGATGAAGAAATGGACCAGATCTCTTCCTATCAGCTTTATGAGTATAATAGTATTCCGCTATGGGCTGCAACCACCTTAAGTATATCTTCAGGCATTAGGTCATAGTAGGGATGGAGCTCAAAATATAAATCCTTAAGGACTATATGGTGAAATTATGGGGCCCTACAAGCAGTTGTGGCTCAAACCCCATGTGGCTTCCGTACTACTGTTACTGGGGCATGGAGAAGAGTAGGTATTATTAAAAACCTACAGGAGGAGCCTATGATAGTTCAAAGGCACCAAGTGGTGGATTTTCTGCACCTGATTCCCATTGATGAGGTTCACTGTATACATGACTTTAGTTCTTAGGATGACCTCAGCTTACTGGTAAAAGCCTCATCTGGCTTAGTGACCGTGTTTCTGCGCAAGGCTCTAACTGGGCTGTCAGAAGAACAGAAAGATTGGGCGATAGCCTTGTTTGCAAATTACTGAGGCATTTTCACTTCTGACAACCAAAATTTGGGTTACTCACGCGGAGTTGTGCATTGGGTGGATACAAGAGATCATCTTTCATTTAGTCATGGCCTATCCATCACTCCAAAGCTGTGGAAGACGTTGTATCTGAGGAGTTAGATAAATTGCTTGAACAAGGGATGTTAGAGCCATCAAAGAGTACCTGTGCATTTCCAGTACTAATTGTTATAAAAAAGGACTGCACCAACTGAGTGATAATTGACTACCATAAGCTTAACAACATCACAAAAAAGATTTTTTCAACTTCCACAAATTGATGACGCTTTAGATTGGCTGGAAGGTGGCAACTAATCTTCTTCCATGGACTTGAATTCAGGATACTGGCGAATCAAGTTGCCAGTAGCGGAACAAGAGAAGCGCTCTATAATTATCTCAAAAGGATTGTTCCAGCCTACACATATGTCACAGGGTTTGTGCAATGCCCCAGTTACGTTTCAGCGGGCTATGGACACTATTTTGGGGTATCTGAAGCTGTATTGCGTTCTAGTCTACCTTGATAATATTAATGTGTTCTTGTGGATGTTCACAGAACATCTCAGCCACCTGGAACATTTGTTCCACTGACTTGCTGAAGCTAATATCAAAACTAAGCCCCAAAAGTGCCACTTTTTAAGGAGTAGTTGGAATGACTTGGGTTTTTGGTAGACTCCAAAGGGCTGAGTCCTCAGCCAGCAAAGGTGGAAGCTATATGAAAGATGACTTGACCAGGTAATAATTAGAATATCCAGATGTTTTTGGGGATAGTCAGTTACTAATTGTAGTTCATTCCCAACTTCAGCTGTATTGGGGCTCCAATCTTTGAGTTTTTATTTAACTGAGGCAAGCCGACCAGGGGACAGACAATACTGAAACTGAAACTCCAAAACTAAACCAACCAAAAAACATGAACATACTGCCCTTAATAAGCAGTGAGACACAAAAATAAATGAGAAAATAACCTACCAGATGGCATGGTGGCGAGTCACTTATCTCACTATGGTGGAGGGGAGGGAGGATCAGGCAGATCATCATCAGGCTCAGCATTGTAGAAGTGGATCAATGCTGAGAGCAAGGGGGTTGGGGCATCCACGGGATAAGGGTTGAGGGGAAGTAGATAGTTTTAGTTGAAATTTGGACCTGGAACAAAACCTCTATGATTCCAGCAACATGGTGTTCATCCTAGATGCAAATATCAGGAAGTTGTTCTAATTTCGCAATACTGGCTTTTGTGATGCATGTGGATGGAAAAAATCTGCCAGTTCAGCGACATGCTTGACAGCGGCGGTGGCAGTTTCATAGAGGCGTTGTTTTCCACTTTTGCAGTAGGTGAAAAATCGGAGAGGAATAAGGGTGGTGCAGCCCTTTTTTAAATTCCATGACAGATTTTGCAAACATTCTGCAAAAACAGGGATTTTTGGGTAAGGCCATTGCAACCTCAGAAAGCTGGTGGTCGTTTTGGAAAGGGGTAGCATTGGGCTTGGGGACATATTGGTTGTCAGGTCTTAAGCATCAAATTGAATTCAGATAAGGTTCTAGATCAATTGGATAACCTGTGGTGGGCAATTTCACCATATTTGGTCAATTCATCCAATAAGTTTCAGGGATTTTGGTTGACTTGGGAAGGTTTGGTGGTAGGTGTCCATGGCTGGGTAAGTTTTGGGGTGGGAAATTTTTGGATTGAAAATGGGTCAAAACTTGCTCCTGATTGGTTGACATGGGTGTAGGTTAACCATCTTAGATTTGGGTTGCTCAATTTTGTTTCTGATTCATCAAGCGCTCAACCTGGGGGGGGTAATGAGCAGCCAAAATCCCTTCTCAAACGCTGTTGGTGTAAGTCTCATAGGTGGAGTTGGCCGTGTTTGCAGGGATTTATGTATTGACATGTTTTTTATGTGGTCCAACTCATGGCAGAGGGGACAAATTGTGCAACTGTTGTTGATGTGAGCCCAAAAAAATTGGTCAGGTGAAGATGGGATATAGGCATGGGGTTGGATGTGCTGAGCCATGTTCAGCTGGTGGGGGGTAATGGCGGCCATTGTCCGAGGTGCTGCGAGGCGCTCAACACCAACTGGGACAATGAATTGGAGGATGGGGGTTTTGCTGTAAGTGGACATCCCTGACATCAACTCCTTGTAAAGTGTTTGAGGGAGAAGGTGTGAGGGGAGGTTTTCAAAAGTCACCACAAGTGTGGTATCATCTGGAAGATGTGTCCAGGTGGTGGTTATGGGGGTGTTTTTATATATCAGGGCGTAGCTGCTGCTGCATCCACATCCTCTTCAGTGGGAAATCCTATGTCAAATAGCCCTTATAATGGCGGAAGTCTATAAATCCTTCCAGTGCAAAGGTGGCAGTTGTCAGCTCAATTATTGCTTTGTCAGCACATGGGAAGAGATTTCCATACTTGATTGAGAGGCAAAAGTGGATAGAGGATTGATGTAGGGTATGGATGGGGGCAGGTTAGGTGGAATCATGAAAAATGGAGTGCTAAGTCCCTTGGAGGGACATAGCGACCAGATGTATTTGGCAGACTGAACAATCCAGTCTGCACGCGTTTGCCTGCTGGGTGGCAAATGCTAGAGAGTGGATCCCTGCTGCACCATTGTGGGGCAGCTGGTGGTGGATCTGAGGACATAAATTGGGTAGTTGATGCTGTGAGGAGGTGATGGAAAATCAACTGTTTTTCATGATTTCTTGAAAGTGATGTCAAGTGTAAAGAAAGCTGCTCCAATCTTTGAGCTATTAAAGAAAAATGCTACCTTTGCTTAGACTGACCGTTGTCAGAAATGCTTTTGATGTCTTACGACCTGCGTTGGCTATCACGCCCATTTTAGAATACACTAATTTTGAGAAGGAATTTCTTATACAAATGGATGCTTCCCTTTCCGCCATAGGGGCTGTGCTATCCTAAAAGGATGATGATGGTGTGGAGCATCCCATAGCATATTGTAGCTGAAGTTTAACACGTCCTGAACAGAATTATACGGTGACTGGGTGGGAGTGCTTAGCAGTAATACATGCATATAAACAGTTCTGGGTCTACCTCTATGGGGTTAAATTCAAAGTGGTCATGGACCATGCATCCTTGCAGTGGCTTCAGAATCTGTGGGAACCTGAAGGGTGGCTCACGCAATGGGCCCTGAAGCTCCAAGTGTATGACTTTGAGATTATACACTGGCCAGGGGTGAAACACCAGAATTCAGACTGCCTCTCACGATTACCAACAGTCGCCATTACAGAAGATTCGGCGGGCATAATGCATGAAAGGATGATTGTGAGAAAATATCACAATGAGCCGCCACATGTGACTAAAGTGTTAGATGGGCTTATATGGGATACTTTCTTGTGTAATGGGGAACTATATAAGCAAATTGGAGAATAGACAATGAGTTTCCAAAAACCTTCTGCTAGACCTGCAATTATTATGGATACTCATAGAGCAGTAGATCATAGGGGGTTGCAGAAAACGCTGGAGTTCCTGCGACCCCAATACTATTGGGAGAGTATGCAATATGATGTGCTTGAGATGGTTGCTTGTTGTCACCAGTGCCAAGTAGAGAAACTTTTCCAAAAGAAGACCACCTATCAGCAGGTTAAGCTTCATTTCGCATAGAATACTGTCTCACTGGACGTGGTGAGGCCTCTGCTGACTGGCACAAACCACTCTAAGTATATAATAGTAGCAATTGATCATTTGACAAGATGAATGGAAGCAAGAGTGATCAATGATTTAAGGGCTGTCACCACCACCAAGCTCATCATGGAGTGTGTCATACAGTGCTATGAATTTCCATAATTTATCCTCACGGACAATGGAGCCAATTTTTTGTCACATATCCTGCCCAAGTTGAATGAACTAATGGCAATCTGCAGGGCCTTGACTACACCCTACCACTCTGAATCTAGTGGAATGGTGGAACAAGTCAACTGAACATTGGTAAGTATTATCTGCAAGCTTGTAAAGAATCAGTCCTCTGAATGGGGTACCCTTCTATCCACCACTGTCTTCTCATACAATAAAAGCTATCATTCATTGATGGGGAAAAGTCCTTTCCTATTACTTTATGAAATACATCCAGACTTGCTGGCATTACTTTATCCCTATGTGGAGGATACCAGCGGAGTAGAGCCCCAACGCTATTTGACTACCTTAACAGACACACTGATTAAACTCCAAACTGAAGTTTATTCCACTAGTTTTAATTAAAAGATTTGGGATTAGTAAGCTGACCAATGTAGATTCAGCAGGCTCCCGTAGTTTGAGGTAGGAGATCTTATCCTGCTCCATGACTAACATTGGTTTTGAAGAAGAAACAATCTTGCCAGCATATGGATCAGACCGCTTGAGATAATTGAGAAGACTGGGGTTGGCGCCTACACTATTAAGGAACCCACAGGTGGCTATATTATCAACCAAGTACACGTGAAGTTTCCTCAGGCATACAAGCAATAGGAGCTTATCATCCAGCTAAAGGGGTTAATGTCAAGAAATTGATATGACTGGACGATAAGTCACCTATCTGAGGGTCATATATATGAGTCAAGGTGAGCCTCAAGATTGAGAGATAAATTATGTCAATGCAAATTGAATTGATTGAAGTAATTATGGGTTGGCAAATTGAGGGAATTCCGCCAAAACCTCAATGATATAACAAAACTCAAAATTAGTAACAAATAGAGAATTACTAAGCGGAAGTGGTGAAACTGACTAGGAATACCAAGGATTAAGAGTTGATTGTGAGAACAAGAAGGGAAAGGTCTTTTATGAAGAAAGAGAGTAGTAGGGAATAGTTAACAGAAGTAGAATTAGTTTAATATTAAGAAATTATTATTTTTGGGGCAATAGCTCCTTATTAAGTACTTTATATTATTAATTAACAAAGGCCAACGATCCTTATATTGCTCATCCATTGCTCAGTGGGTTTTACTCTGTGCAACCAGTTTGTGGAGTTGACCAAATCCTCCAAAAGTTAATATAGCCATTAAAATTAACCTAGAGTATCTCATATAAGGATAAAAGTTATAAACACTACTTAAGGATAAAATCACCACTACTATATAGAATATGTCAAATCAACTTACATAAAGTTCAATAAAGCAGGCTAAACTTTCTTATTATGTACTAATAAGTATGTCCAATTTTTATTGTACTATAAAAAATTAATTTATCTATAATTTTTTAATATAAAATTTACTTCACCAATCATTTTATTTAACTGAGGCAAGCTGACCAGGGGACAGACATTACCGAAAGAAAAAAATGAAATGAAACCTGAACAGGGTCAACTCCATCGAAGAAAGTTTTTCCACCTCCAGATCAGGACTCAAATTTTTCTGGTTACGTCATGGGTAAGGTTTTCGTGTTATTAGACCTACTAACCGCCAATAGCTTCCTTTGGCTGGCACCCTTATTGATGTGCAAAGGGCGGGAATCAAACCCACAACCTTCAGGTTGGTAGCTGTATGCCCTTACCAACTCGCCTTCCACCACCTTACTTCACCAATCATTTAAATAAACATATTGAAACTAATTAAAGCAATAAAAAGACAAAAATCAAAGAACTCATGTAAAATAAATATGAATTTAATTAATGTACTATCAAATAAAAATTGAATTAAGATAAAGTACTCAAGTCATATAAGTCTCTGCAATCTAACTTTATGAATTAGCATAGTGGAACTGCCAAACCTCTAATTTACAGCTGAGGATACACTATCTTATATATAGCATAGTATCACTACCTATGTCAAGATCCTGATATGACTGGATGACAAGCCTGAAATAGCCATGGCGGATTGGCTAAAATCTGCCAACCATGATTTATAGAGTATGAATATGTGAGCGCCTTGGGATGAGGTGATATTAGGTCAGAAAGGGTTATTATTGGATTGCCTCTAAATAAGGTGATAAAGTGATGTCAACATTTGATGAATATTGAGTAGATCACCTTGAACTAAGGCAATAGGGAATTTAAGAATATCATACTCTGCCAGAGCCAATGAGATTATGGCGGAATCAAATAGTCTATTCTAAAGAAGCAGTATTGACTAAAGTTGCTGATATATAAGAGAGATGGGTCAATTGAAACAGGAGTATTGTTAGTAATTGAAAGAGAGCAGAACAGTGAGGATCCACTGTAAATTTTAAGATAAAATAAATAAGTGTCATATGGAAAATTGCTCCATAATTATATATTTATTTAAATGTGTTCTGAGGCTGGCAATCTCCATATTGTTCATCCTATTGCTCAGTGGGCTTGACCCCGCACAAAATCCCTTAGGTGTATCTTTAATATATCGCCAAAATTATGGCTGTGGTGCTCACTACAGGGGGCCCATTGAAAAAACCACAAAAAATCAATTATTCTCCAATTTGCGGCCATGGCATATCATCCCTGCACCAAAGAGAATTGTTCCAAACTGCTGTGCTTGCCAAATACCACGGAAATCAAACTATTTGTGAATAAAGTACTCAAAAAACAAGAGGAGCTCCTTCAGGAGCATGAAAAAGTAAAAAATCAACTTGAAAGTGCAGTTAGTCAGCTGAGGAAACTTGGGCAACAGAACAAGCAACTTGTTAATCTCCTGGATGATGCTATGGAATGACTACACTTCACGGAGCAGAAGTTAATACCTACCTTTTACCCACCTCATCCCCATTGGGAAGCAGAAGAACAAGGGGTCGCTTGGAAAGGACCACTTTACAATGACTAAAAGCTGAGATACCCAGCTGAGGAGCTTTACTCCAAACATGCATGCAGCATAAGCTGCTCATTTTGTGATGGCAGCTCTGGGGATGATTATGTACTGACCCAACAAAACCCCCATGTTATGGCAATTCTGCCCACCAAAGAGCCCTATGCCACCCCTAAATCCTCTAACCTTTCTGATCCAGCTCCTTGTCAAGATCCCAGCTATGGGCCTCAATCAAATCTGCAATACACTCCTAAGGCTTGCAGTTATGAATGGGAGGAGGAAGTTTGAATTGACAAGCTATCTCCATTTGGCCACAACGAAGACATCCATGGGTTTTCATGTGATTTAAATTTGCAGCAGAAGGAGCCTCCAATCAGCGTAAGGCTAGTTTGCTGATATCCTCCTTGGATGTTGAGAGTTCTAACCAAATTACCTGCTATCTTCCAAGCAGTTCTGTTACATATCAAGAAGTGAAGGATACTTTGCTGTGGTTGTTTGAAGGTACCATGAAGATGTTGCAGCGAAAGGATGAGTTCTTGACCATTGGTTTTCAATTAAAAATGAGACCCTCACTTCTTTTCTGACTAATAATGGTGGAAGCCCACATGATAATTGGGGCAGGGACAATATTTGAATCTGATGTGTGCATTGCAATGACCTTGGCGGTGAAGCCATATTATGAGCTTTACAACGTCATGACTTCAATTTTGGAGGATGATTTACCCCTGCTCAAGGTTGTTCAGTTTTTGCATCAACTATCTGCTACCTTTCCTCCACCCAATACAAAGCGAAAACATATCACTCTTGTTGCCAGACCTTCTTATTTGGGGGAATCTTACCGTTTTGTTCAGGTTCCGCCTAGTAACCCCCAGCCTTACTATTATGCACCTCACCCTCATTTGAGTTATCCCCAAAAGCTCAACTTCCACCCCAGACCTGCTTATGATAATTGTCATTAGCCTAACTACCAACCTGGGCCTGATTATGCTGACCATCAGCAGTCTAATCATTGGACTGGCCACTGTACAAAAACCAAAGGCGCGGACACTATGGGGTGAATTTTTATGAATGTGGTCGCCCTGATCGCCTTGCCCAAAGTTGCCCCAACCATCGGGTTCACTATGTTAAGCATAATCAGTACTACCATGGAAAAGATGGAGCGGAGTAGAGATGGGACCCTCTACCTCCGCTATCTCAACCCCAGACGTCCCACCTGAGCCAATTGTAGTATATCCTGCAGAAGTCCCTCAGTATGATGACAGGGTTTTATACCAGCAGCCAGTCAGAGGGTTAAACTTACTGACACAGGCACAAGCTAAGGCTGTAGTGGGAGAAGGACCTCAGGAGCAACCAAAGCCATAAACCTGCCAAGTGTTCAACAAAGCTGCTTCAGACGAGCTGGACGCAGCCTCAGATGCACTTTCCCTGAGAGGTGTAAACATCGCCCTCCTAGTAGAAGCTATCTCCAAAAGAATACTCCAAAGTTGGTGAGGGGATCATGAGCTTTCTTGGGAAAAGGGATCCCTTAAATGTCCACATATTAAACTTAAAAAAAATTTCATATTCTGAGTGTACATAATGTAACATTTTTGCAGCAAAAAATTGAGTATGCGCTATAATAAATATGGGCGCCCAAGTCAACATAGTTTCCACTAAGTTAGTGGCAAAGTTGACATTAAAGCCTGATGTAGAACACTGGATGGTATATGGGACCGCTGGATCAGATAGCATGGTTTCTGAGGAAGCGTACAGCATGCTACCCTTGCGGTTTGGGTCATTTGTCATTGTAACTCCAGCAATAGTGTTACCAAAAAATAACTATGACCTGTTAATTGGAACTGCTTTCATGCAACACTATGGGGCTGTCATTGATATGATGGTTGAGACCTTTGAAATTTTGGGGCAACTTAGCTAAATATACTTTACCTCTAGTGGAGTGCCAAAGGATTTGGTGAACATGGGACATATCAACCTGCCATACAGTGATGAAGTGATTCCAGTTCACTACCATCAACTAAAAAACAAGACCTGAGCCCTTCCCCAGAAGAAATATGAATATCAAGGGCTGTCGCTCAGAGCTTCTGGATCTATATCCATCCCCTCTGGACACCAAGTAACAGTAAACACTGAGTTAGAGGTGGAAGTGCCAGCCAGGCTCTATGAGGAGGTCATTGAGCCTTATCAGCCATTGTGGTTTGAGCCTCATATGGCTCCAGGAATTATACTTCTGGGACATGGGGAAATCAAATTCTTAGCAAACTTTCAAAACAAACCAATGCAGATCCGCCAGCATTAAATAGTAGTGTAATTACACTTGACCTCAGTTGAGGAGATCCTTTGGGTGCATGAGTTTGGGTTGTTGGATGAATTTAGTCTACCAGTTGAACCGCAGCCTGGCATATTGGCGGTGGTACCATGTGTAATTTAATGGGGTTATCAGAAGCACAGAAGGGTTAGTCGATTGCTTTATTTCAAAAATAAGGAGATTTTTGCTGTTGAAAACCACAATTTAGGGTGTTCACAGGGGTGGTCCATTTAATGAACGCTGTGGATCAACCCCCTATCAGGTCTCAAGCTAATTTGCTAATCTAGTGCAGCTGAGGAAGTAGTAACTAATTAGATTGAAAAACTGCTGGAGTAAGAGATGTTCAAACCATCAAATAGTCTGTAGACTTCACCCGTTCTATTTGTCAAAAAGAAGGATGGTACCACTGGGTAGTGATAGACTACTGAAAGCTCAACAGATTACTAAGAAAGACTAGTATTCCTTGACATAAGTTGATAATACACTGGATCAGTTGGGGAGCTTGCTATTTCTCAGCGATGATTTGATATTAGGCTATTGGCAAATTGAATTTTCCGTGGTGGAACAGGAGAATTGCACCATTATCACATCCAAAGGGCTTTTGCAACTGACCCATATGCATCAAGGGCTGTGTAACACCCCAGCTACGTCCCAACGGGTGATGGACACTATCCTTGGCAACTTGAAGCTGTCATGCATTCTTGTGTACCTCAACATTCTCAATGTATTCTCTCAGACGTTTTTGAAGCATCTTACCCATTTGGAGGAGGTATTCTGCCAGCTTGCCACAACCAACATCAAGATCAAACCCCTTAAATGCTACTTTTAAAAAGACCACTGGAGTACCTCAGGTTTGTATTGGCTGGAATGGGGATTAAACCTCAACTGGCCAAGGTGGAAGCTATTCAGAAAATAACTTCACCGACCAGTAAATGGGACATACAAGTATTATTGGGATGGTGGGTGTTAAGTTTTGGTTCTGCTTCAGAGGGATGGGTTATTCTTCAGATGTGGTGTGGAGTGTCGTGCATCTATTGTATGATGACAATAGACTGGATGGTGACTAGAATTTAAAATATAACTTCTTGGTAGTACTTAAATCATATACCCTGTAGTTTACTTGGACAATGGCACGCCGCCCTGATCTTACTGATTCCAAGTAAATACCAACTAATATAATGTAAAATACTAAATGCAAAAAGTTTATAAGTTAAATTATAACCTAATCCAGTAGTTGAATGATTTTATTAGCATCAACTTGAGGGTTATTTATAGGGTTTGATGTTCACCACATCCTACCCATGATGTCTCATTTTCAATGGCACTTGGCCACATAAAATGTTTGTAAGAACATCTACAAATACTCTGACTTAGGGCATCATGCTCAGCCTCAGGGTTGGTGTAAACACCATCATCACTCTCAAGATGGCGTTTTAGACGTGTCTGCAAATAGCTGAACTGATTCTCTTTCACATGTAATTTTGGCAGCACATACCAAGGTGATTCATATCACTAATTAGTAATTATTTTGATCAAAACCTGACCAACATTAAAAACTAATTTCAACATAGATTAACAAAGCCCACGTGCCTGAGTCATTAAATCAAAACTTAAATTTAAGTCCAACCTAACCAACAAAGCCCTCAAGCCCATGTCATCATAGTCAAATACAATTAAGTGAAATTGCTAGGCCTTAAATTCAAGTTTGGATATACTTAGGATATTTTTGGTTTATAATAACTGATGATTTTAGATCCAGTCAACCATTCAACACTTCCCCCTCCTTGACTGGATAAAAGCGGAGGATATTCTTTTTCACTTGGTCACAACATCCAATTTTTCTCAACCTTCAGAATAGGATGCTATGTTAAAAGCCTTTGGCTCTGGATAACAGTTAGTTCAGGCGTGCTGCCTTCATTTCCTAGGTTCTATTCCTGCTGCAGCTCCAGCAACTTTAGCAAACTTAAACTAGCCCTTTTGGCTTCGATTTCAATATTCTCCCCCTCTCAAAAAAGGGATATTAGCTCTAGTGGTGATAAGGCTTTAAAATTCATTAATTAAATTTATTTTTCTTAATTGTTTTTTTTCACCTTTATAAATTTTACCATTTTATCATTTTTTTATTTTATATTTATTTTGTATTTTTCATTTTTTCATTTTTTTTTTACAAGAATCAATAGAGCTTACTAAGTGGATATGGGAAGAATCTAATGAGTTAAGAGTATGCTTCAAGGTATTTCCAATACTAGGACATTCATTGATGAATGTGTCAATTGGCATAGTTATATTCACCCCCTTCAAGCTTGGGGTACCTGATGCATTGCTTGGCCCCTCAGCTTGAGTATTCTAAAATATCTTTTGCACATATGGTTTAGAAACTACTTCAGAGGCTTCAGGTATGACATCCTTACTCTGAGAGCGAGTTACCACATGTATATTTGTAAATACTTCATTCTGTGGTAAAATAGAATTCATATTGCTAAAAATCAAGGCCCCGTGGCCCATGTTTTTGTGTTGTTCAGGTGGAACTGGTGTTTTTGGCACAATAAATCATCCCACATCTATTGTGCTTGTTCTTTTCCTTCCAAACTAGAACGGACCTCAGCGAAATTGGCTTCCAACCACTCATTTAAAATTTGGCCCGCCTGGCTGGAGTTGCAATAGAAGTTCAACAACTCAGTAATAGCTGCATGATGGCGGGTGATTGTCATCTGAGAATTTCTAGAGGTGGGATGTACAGATTCAACTAAGTATTGGGTGATATTCTCTATACCAATTAAATTGTTTTGGATCTGAGCTACACTTAATTGATGATGAGCAAGATATCTAATCCACAACACAGCTTGCTGTTGTTGGCAGTAAAAAGGATTGCTACTATTGTCTGCGGGCCCTTGTCCTATTTAATACCCTCTTAAAAAACTGCTGCTCAAGGTGTTCCAGCTCTTCAGGTGAATTGGGTTCATTGGGATAGGTGATAATGGATAAATCCTCTCAATTAATCTGGGACTCAGTCATTTCAGTGTTCCCATTGGGCCTGGTGATGGTTCTGAATAATTAATTGGGATTGCTCCCTTGCTCAGCGCGGTCACCATCTGAGGTCCCAGCCATGAGCACCACTTGTTGAATTTTGGTTCTGCTTTAGAGGGCTGGTTCTTCTTCAGATGTGGGGTGGAGTGTTGTGCGTCTATTGTATGATGACAATAGACTGGATGGTGACTAGAATTTAAAATTTAACTTCTTGGTAGTACTCAAAACATATACCCTGTAGTTTACTTGGACAATGGCACGCCACCCTGATCTTACTGATTCCAAGTAAATACCAACTAATATAATGTAAAATACTAAATGCAAAAAGTTTATAAGTTAAATTATAAACTAATCCAGTAGTTGAATGTTTTTTATTAGCATCAACTTGAGGGTTATTTAAAGGGTTTGATGTTCACCACATCTTACCCATGATGTCTCATTTTCAATGGCACTTGGCCACATAAAATGTTTGTAAGGACATCTACAGGTACTTTGACTCAGGGCATCATGCTCAGCCTCAGGGTTGGTGTAAACACCGTCATCATTCTCAAGATGGCGTTTCAGATGCGTCTGCAAATAGCTGAACTGATTCTCCTTTACATGTAATCAGCAGCGCATACTTAGGTGATTCATATCACTAATCAGTAATCAATTCATTCAAAAACTTGACTGACATTAAAAACTAATTTTGACATAGACCAACAAAGCCCACGTGCCCAAGTCATTAAATCAAAACTTTAATCTAAGTCCAACCTAACCAACAAATCCCTCAAGCCCATGTCATCATAGTCAAATATAATTAAGTGAAATTGCTAGGCCACAAATTCAAGTTCAGATATACTTTGGATATTTTTGGTTTATAATAACTGAAAATTTAGATCCAGTCAACCATTCAACAGTGGGCTACTACTGAAGCTTCATCCCTAACTTCAGTTATATTGGGAGTGTTGGGATTTCACCAAACTCTCATATCTCCATAAAATTCACTTCATCAATTCCCCTGACATCATCATAAGGAGCGAGCTATATTGCAATTTTATCAAGGTTAGCAATCAATATAATCCCAATTAACTGATTGAAGATTTGATTGCGCAGAGATTATTTCGCTCTAATAGTTTATGAGCAGTTATGAAGCCTATAAATAATCCCTTTTTTCAATAATAAAAACTATGTCAATTCATAACCTATAGTTTTGTTTGATTTTAATACATTTCTGGAGAATCCTCTCAGCATAACTTTGAGATTATACCTGCCCCATTGGAAGTGTAATTCAAACTTCCAGACTGGTGCTCACTACAGGGGCACTCTGAGTTATGCACCAGTGACAACTTCTGTCACTACTATGGATTCTCATTTTTTGCCTGAAGAAGCTCAAGACCAAGAGCAAGGCAGCATTTTATGATATTCTGTTCAAGGAGCCCAAATCCCAAGCTTACCCTCCACATTGGAATTTTGGGTCAACTTGGAATTTTATGGTCCTAACTTAAGTTTTACTTCAGACTTTCAAATACCACCTGAGGCTTTACAAAATATTATTAATCAATTGCTTGAAGGGACCTTAATCCCTAGAATTCGTTCTACCCAATATCAATCTAATGTTGTACCTTCTATATTGTGTGAAGTGCTGAAAACCTCTAAAATGCCAGAAATTGTCCCCAAGCAATATTTGCACCAACTCGTACATCCTACCTTATACCATTTATTAACTGTAGTTGTAATGCACCATCAAGGGGTGCTCAATTTACTAGAAGGACTCCAGTCCTTAAATAATTATATTTCTGAATTTTCAAATCAGCCTCTGAGTTTAGCTGAGATAATTGTGATGCTATCATTAGTAATCAGGCTTTCCTCAATGAAGTACATCAGCAGCTCATTCAGCTTGATTATGGGATGTTCAAACTTGTTGATGTACAGTTCCCCAAGCAAGTTCAGGAGATTCAGAGAGAATGGAGAGAGGGTATTTCCCAACTCCCTGAGCATAGTCAATCAATGGAGGAGGAAATTAGAACCCGTCTCTTCCAATTGGAACAAAAGTACTCAGGAATCCAATTCTGGGTTAATGAAGTAAAGAAAGCCTCTGAAAATATGGGTCCTCCTGGGGTTGAAGGACCCCGTGGGCCACCTGGGGGTGTAGGACCATGTGGACCTCCTGGAGCTGATGGGCCCCATGGACCCCCAGGGAGTGTAGGGCCTTGGGGATCCCCAGGCGTGGATGGACCTCGGGGACCTCCAGGTGCTGATAAGCACTCAGGATCTTGCCCACAAATTGATTCTCTCTTGAACATGATGAACCACTTGCATAAACAATTCTCTAAATAGGCCAAAGAGTGTAACCTAACCCCCAATGGGGTACCAATTAATCCCCTCTTGTCACTTCAGTCATTATCTGACAAATTGATCATTCTGGTAAAATGGGCTAAGGACACTGATATCTTACTGCATGCTTGCAAATCAAAAGGGGAACTGCTCCAAGCGAAAATTAAGACGCTGGAACTCAAGTACAATGCACAGCAGGAACAGATTTTCGAGCTATCTTGCCAATTAGATGAGAAAGTGGGCACGCTGATCTGAATTGTCAGATTAGAGAAGTTCATACTGAAGCAGTTGGTCCTTACCCTCAATTTTCTTCTCAAGTTTCAGATTCCACCTCTTATGTTTCCACTCAATCAGAATAACCTGGAGTGCATGTTTTGACTACCAATGCTCCCATGAGTTTTAAGCCAGTATTCAAGGACATATACTCCCTGGGGGAAGGCAGTATTATCTCCTTTCTCTACCTTTATGAAAGGCATTAAGTGAGGTCACGGATCACCAAAATATAAATTACTTGCCTAATTGCCTAACTTGATTTGCTCAGGATATTATGGTTCCCCACTTAATGACTTGGTATACTTGGTCTCAGGTCAAAGAAGCGTTGATCAAAGAATTTGGGAGTGATAAAACCTTATCCTCACAAAGGCAGGCTTTTATGGATATACAACCCCACTGAAATGAATCTATTAAAGACTTTGCTCATTGGTTCTATTGGGAAGCTCAAACTCTAGTAGCCTGTGGTTGGTTAAACTTGGATGATGCAAGTACTGCAGTTCTGTCAGCTTTTACTTCCAGGACTTAAATGCAAGCTTATCTAATTAGTGTAAAAAAGAATTTCCAAAGCATTCTGGACATTAAGGAGGCCTTATTGGAATTGCCTCCTCAATTCTCCAAAAAACCCCAAGTTTATAAGTCTCCTAGACCTAGTCACCCCAAAGTCTACGCCATGCCTGAGAACACTAGGGCAATCCAGTGTAACTACTGTCATCGCTATTTCCATACTGAGGATTGTTGTTTTAAAAAGGAAGCAGATGAGAAGAAAAAAGAGATAAGATCATTAAGTTTCTCCACCTTGATAATGATATGAGTGCGCAGCAAGAGCATTAAAGTTCAATTGAGTGTAAGAAAGACAAACATTCTTCTTATTCCTTGCCCTTCTTATTGGAATTATCCTCTCAGTTCAGAAGTACTATTACCCATATTAACTTCCGAGTGAATCAAGTCAATTCCAAAGCTATTATAGATACTGGATCCCCAGTTAATGTTGTCTCATCAAAATTGGTCAGATGGATCAAATTAACACCCAATATTTCTCATTATGAAGAATATGGCACAGCTGGACCTCAGAGTACTCGGTCTATTGGAGCTTTTTCATCCTTTCTCCTGAAAATTGGGAAACTAAACTTTACCATTCCAGCCATTGTACTCAATAATTTGAGTTATGACTTACTTCTGGGGACTCAATTTTTATGAGAATTCAATGGAATTATCAATTACCCTGACTCGTCATTGTCTCTCTTGGGGTATAGAGTTCCCTCACTTTTATCTGATCATGATTCTATCTGACGTCAGTTATGTCTTCTAGAAGGATCCAAAAGGTCTTATTTACTTCAATATCATGCTGGGGATTCTCACATAAAATTACTCCCTACATTGGCGGATATTAAAGAGGGGATGCCTATTTTCTCTCTTAATAAATTAGTTATTCTGCCAAAATCACAAGTAATTGTTAACACTTCTTTGCATTTTTTTAATTCCCAAAGGACTTTTGTTACAAGTCCAAGGCACTGTCAATACTTCTGCTAAAGAGATCTTGCCTTGTCCTGGAGTATTGGATTATGCTTATTTAGGATCATTATCTGTCTTACTGGAGAACCTTACCAATGAGCCAAAACTGGTAAATTGAGAGCATCCAATTGCTTATGTCAAGTTGCTGCCCTTATCTTGTATCTATGATGTTAAACCCTTTGGGAGTCTACAAGACTTTATATTTGGAAAGTGATCAAGAAATCCTTACTGTGGGTCTTACTATTGGAAAACACCTCTCTAAGGAACAGGAGAAACAAGTGCTTCAATTGTTAGATGAATATTCTGACATCTTTGCTAAGCATACTTACAATTTTGGGAAAATGAAAGGATTAGTGCACACTGTTGAAACTGGTAATCACCTTCCTATTTGTGCGAAGCCCTATTGTAAATCTAAAGTAGAAAAATCCCAGGTTACCAAGGAGTTGCATCAATTGTTGGAGGCTGGATTATTAAAACCTTCCAATAGTCCTTGGACATCCCCATTATTATTGGTTAAGAAGAAAGATGGCTCTCGTTGAGTCATGATGGATTATCATCAACTGAATGCTATTACTTGACAGGATTGTTATCTCCTACTTAGGATTGATGATTCTCTTAGGTTGTTGGCTGGATCCATCTATTTTCGGCCATGGACTTAGCCAGTGGATACTGGCAAATAAAGTTATCACCAGAAGATCATGCTAAGTGTGCCCTGATATCAAAAGAAGGGTTGTTTGAACCAACTCATATGCCTCAAGGACTAAGCAATGCCCCAGCAACCTTCCAAAGGGCCATGGACAGTATGCTACGGGATCTAAAGCTTACTTGTGTTCTGGTATATCTTGACAATATTACCATGTTCTCCAAAACTTTTACCGAGCATATAGACCATCCAAAAGAGGTTTTCAGCTAAATTTGGGGCTCTGCCTTAAAGCTCAAACCCTCCAAATGCTCATTCTTTCAAAACAAAATGGACTTTTTAGGACATCAGGTTTCAGCTAAAGGGATTTGACCCCTCTCAGACAAAGTTCAAGCCATCCAACAAATGCCTCCTCCCTCTTCTTTACAGGATATTCAAGTCTTCCTTGGCATGGTTGGGTATTACCAGCAATTTATTCCCAACTTTGCTGATATGGCTGAACCCTTATTTCACCTGTTACAAAAAGGGGTGCCCTTCGAGTGGGGGTCAGCTCAAGGACAGTCATTGAATTATCTGCGTACCGCCTTGATCAAGGCACCTGTTCTAATTCATCCCCAATTTGATAAACCTTTCTTTTTACATATGGATGCAAGCAATGTTGCTATTGGGGCTATCTTATCTCAGTGTGATGAAGAGAAGAATGATAATCCTGTTGCTTACTATAGCAAAACTTTGTTGAAGGATGAACGAAATTATAATGTTACTGATCAGGAATGTTTGGCAGTAATTCTAGCAATCAAGCACTTCAGTTCCTTCTAGTGTTCAGACAATCCTTGAGGAAAGTATCTCAGAAAATTATGATTTAATTATGAGGAATTTGGCTGATGAGATTATCTGTCTTTAGGCTCAAGCAATTAATTTGATTGAAACAACCACACAAAAAGAGACATAAAGGAGCAATCAACACAAACCTGTCTTATCTGAATACCAGATTGGGGATTACGTTATGTACTATCATTCTCAGCCTGGTGGGCGGACTGAAAAGTTGTGAAACTAATTGGTCTAGTCCCTATAGAGTTATATTTTAAAAGGGATTAGATTATTTGATTGTTCATATTGATACTGGTATAGTGGTAAATCATATTCATACTAGGTTTTTAAGAAGTCATCCTCCACCGCAATTGAATCTTGAGGGGGAAAGTGTCAGGATTTCACTAAATTCTCATATCTCCAAAAAATCCACTTCATCAATTTCCCCAACATCATCGGAAGGAGTGAGCAATATATTGAAATCTATCAAGGTTAACAATCAATCTAATCCCAATCAACTGATTGAAGATTTGATTGCACAGAGATCAATTTTCTCTGATAGATTACAAGCAGTTACAAAGCCTATAAATATTCCTTCTTTTCAATAATAAAAACTAGATCAATTCATAACCTATAGTTTTGTTTAATTTTAATACATTTCCAGAGAATCCTCTCATCATAACTTCAAGATTATACCTGCCCCATTGGAAGTGTAATTCAAAACTTCCAGAGGGAGACCATTATTTGAGCTGGTAAAGAAGGATGATGTGTTCAAATGGACGAAACGCCAACAGTGCTCCTTTGTTACCCTTTGAACGGCATTGGTCAGTGCACAGGTGCTACACTATACAAATATTCAAAAGAATTCATTGTCCAAATGGATGATTTTTTTCCACCATTGGGAAAGTCCTATTCCAAAAAGACGATGAGGGGGAGGAGCACCCAGTTGCATACTTCAGTCAGAGCATGAACTGCCATGAGCATAATTATACCATGACTGAGTGGGAGTGCTTAGCGGTGATCTACGCATATAAGCAATTTAAGGTGCATTTGCATGGAGTGAAATTAAAGTTGTAATGGATCATGCTTCAATTATGCTGGCTGCAAAATCTCAAGGATCCTGAAGGGCGTCTAGCCCAATGGGCCCTCAAACTGCAGGCTTATGACTTTGAGATCCTTCACCAACATGGAGAAAAATATCAGAACTCTAATTGCTTGTTCAGGCTACCAACGATTGCAGTTACAGTAGATCTGAACAGCATAATGTACAACATAATGCACAGTGGGAAATATGACTTTGAACCACCTCAAGTCATCAAGGTATTAGATGGAATAAGGGCCAAAATTTCCAGAAGAATGGTGAACTGTATAAATGGATTGGAGACTCTATGGTGAGCTTCCCACAACCCTCAGCACAGCATAGCATTATCATGAGCGTCCATAAGGCAGTTGGACATGGTGGCATGCACAAAACTTTGTTATTATTATACCCTATTTATTATTGGGAGAGCATGAACTTTGACATGATTAAAAACAATTTTCTGTTGACACCAGTGTCAAGTGGAAAAGCCATTCTGCCATAAGACTTCATACCAGTAAGTGAAACCGCATTTTTCTTGAAATACAGTTTCCTTGATGTCATTGTACCTCCGCCAATGGGAGCTAACTGGTCCAAATACATTCTGGTGGCAATTGACCACTTGATCAGATAGGTAGAAGCATGGGAGAGTAAGGATTTGGGGGCAGTCACAGTGGCCAAGTTCATCATGGAATGTATTATCCAGTGACTTGGCTTCCTCAGTTCATCTTTACTGATAAAAGAACTAACTTCACCTCACATATCCTTCCCAAGCTAAACAAGCTGATGGCCATCTGCAGGGTTTTGATGGCCCATATCACCCTAAGTCTAATGGGATGGTATGCGAGTTAATGGGACTTTGGTGAATATACTCTACAAACTGGTAGCAGATTAACCTTCAGATTGGAGTTCCCATATTTCCACAGCCATCTTTGCTTATAATATTAGCTATCATTATGCTTTGGGGAAGGGCCCTTTTCAGTTACCATATGGATGATATCCATCTCTTCTAGCACTGCTCTATGCCTGCATGGAAGATACCAGCGGAATAGACCCACAATGCTACCTGACCAACCTAACAAATAATCTGATCAAGCTGCAACCCAAAGCATACTCATTCAGCTTAGCCAAGAGGATAAAAAATCAGGCTGCTAATCAGGTGTAGCATAGTGGGCTAGCTCAGTAAAAGGATGGGGACATGTTTCTATTCCATGACTAACATGGGTTCAGTCAGAAGCAAATACTGGCCAGCATATGGATTGGTTCATTTGAAATAATTGAGAAAACTTGTGTTGATTCCTATACTATCAAGGACCCCATGAGTGGTCAGATTATTAACTGAGTGCATGCAAAGTACCTCCAGGTGTATAAACAATAGGTGACTTATCCAGGCAGGGGGTAATGTCAAGATCCTGGTATGACTGGATGTTAAGCTCAAAATAGTTATGGTAGATTGGCTAGAATCTGTCAAATATGATTTATAGATTATAAATATTTGAGCACCTTGGGATGAGGCAATATTAGATCAGAAAGGGTTATTATTGGATCATCTCCAAATAAGGCAATAAGAGAATGTCAACAGGCAATGAATATTGAGTAGATCACTTTGAACTAAGGTGATAGTGAATTTAAAAATACCATACTCTGCCAGAGCCAATGAGAATACAGCAGAACTGAATAGTCTAAGCCAAAGAAGTGGTATTGACTGAAGTTGCTGATATATAAACAAAATGGGACAATAAAAGGAGGGTATTGGTTAGTAGAAAAGAGAGAGCAGAACACTGAGTATCTGCTGTAAAAAAGAAGTATTGTTGGGGCAATTGCTCCATATTTATATATTTATTTAAGAGTGTTCTGAGGCTGGCAATATACGTATTGTCCATCCTATTGCTCAGTGGACATCACCCTGCGCAAAATCCCTTTGGCGTATCTTCATTATATCACAAAATTCTAACAACCTATTAATTCAGTATCAGTGTTTAAAGGGTTAACTATTTGTAAACAGATTACAGCATCAAGAAAAATATATATCTATAATAGTTGTTTTGTACTGATGTTTTTTTAGAACTACTCTTTGAAAAAGAGATATAGTAGTGGAGGATACTTATACAGCTAAGAATTTAATCATTGTCAAAATTGGATTAAACTAGATATTTTATTGCTCTTGGAGAAAGCTTAACTTTTATATAAGATAATGTATTAGTCATCTAGTTTTTAAAACTAAGAAATATTGTTATTGTTGATTATATCTATATATATGGTGCATAATAAGATAAGGTTATTTATCTGAAAAAGATATCAACCATGACTAAATGTAGTTTACAAATGATCTTAATATAACAAAATGTAACTATTTTTACTACAAGTTATTAATTTTAGATACTAAATAAATCATACTTTTAAAGGGGGTGGAAGGCAAGTTGGTAGGGTGTATGGCTACCAACCTGAAGGTTGCAGGTTCAATTCCTGCCCTTCACACATCGATCTGGGTGCCAGCCTAAGGAAGCTATTGGCAGTTAGTAGGTTTAATGACACAAAAACCTTACCCATGACATAACCAGAAAAATCTGAGTCCTGATACGGTGGTGGAAAAACTTTCTTTGATGGAGTTGACCCTGCTCAGGTTTCATGTCATTACTTTCTTTCTCTCTTTTGGTAATACCTGTCCCCTGGTCAGCTTGCCTCAAATAAATAAATAAATAAATCATACTTTTTGATGTAAACATACATTTTTATGCAGATAAGCCTGTTAACTTTTTACATTAAGTAATTAGATTAAAACATTTGCTTTATTAGATAAACTCTCTTTAAATTACAACCTAAATTTAATCTTTCTCTCCCCTATATGTATCAACAATGCATATCAAGAACTTATAACACTGATAGTGCTGAAATTTTAAGGATCTCTTGGAGAACCTTTTTAATCTGTAAAACTTAGTTGTTCAAAAACTTAATTAGATAAGTTTGTGTTGCCTTCAAAGTTTGGGCTTATTTAAATCATTAACAGAGCTCACAATCATTAATTGGCATCAGGATAGCTTTCTTTTCTTAAAAACCCTAAAAATCCTTTCTACAGTTATTTTAAGCATTTGTAAACTTTTTAGGATTTACTGCACAGGTTTTTTGTGGTTAACTTGCTAATATAAGGGTAAGTGATATTTGTATAAAGATGACTATCCAGTTAAGTTTCTTCACAACAATGGCACAAATTGTGCCTAGTTATTCTCATAAAGTAAAGTACTTACAACATTTTTTCTGGTAACTTGGAAGCAATTTGGACAAGAGAAATTATACCTTCAACTCTTAAACAAGCGTATTTTAGAATAAATTAGACAAAAAACTATCCCTTTGACTTTTACACAAGAGTCAGAGCACAAAACCAAGTAGATAAGAGAAACCATCTCAAACTCTTCTACAAGGGAACAAAAATTAAAATTGCATTACTATCTAATTTACAACTTTAATGTTTTTGTCTTCAAGGTTGCCTGTCTTAATTAATTAAATCTGGGGTTTAAATAGGGAATTTAATGCTCAAACCTTCAGTAGGCACCCTATTGGGAATGTCATCTATTACTGACAAACTTAACTCCAAGGAATCATATCAAAATGATGAAACACATTATCTAACTAGTTAGGATTCATCACCTATTAGATAACAACAATCCAAGGGTTGGAATCTAAAATAGCATATACAAACTATTTTATTTAACCCCAAAAGATTAACCTTTCCAAGCTAGCAATCTGCTTAGATTATGGGACCATTCACCCATTTACAGCAGATTACTTTTCTTAGGCTAACCTGCAAGTTACTGCCATGAAAATTGTTGTCAATGCTACAGTAACTCCAAAAATGCCCTTATTAAAGTAAACGAGGTGGGTCAACCTTGGGAAAAATATACCACACCAAGTTTTTTAGCCTGTGCTGGTTTCAAACCTGTTTTAATCAAAACTCAACCCAGAGTGGGATAAAAACCACCCCGCTATGCTACAACTCCTCCAAAAATGCCCTTATTGATTGGAATCAAATCCTAATCAATCTGCATATTAAAAAAGTTTAATTGTTATTAATTAAACTAGCAATCAAACTTCTTACAAACATTGTGGGGGATGATCCCCAATGAAATAATAGTCAAAGAGCTTGGGATCAAACCTCTAATAGATTAAACTAATATCTTATAAAGGGAACATTCCTGACAATAGTCATCAACCGTCAATAACTAAACATCTATTAAGGTTGCTTATTAGTAAAGTGAACCAAAGCAAAATAAGACAAATAATATTAAAATCCATAATAGCCAAATAATGTGGATATTCCAAAATCCTGACAGCATTATAAACTAATATACACCGAAATAGATTTATCTGTAAGTGGAGGTCAACTTGTAATCATAATATGATAATAAAATCTATAGAATGTGACCTTATCCACAAATACACTAAAACCAGATAAGAATGTTAGGCTAGAAACTTTATAAGTAGTAAATAAGTTATCTAAGATAAGGTAAATCTGGGTATATAAGGCTATCAAATTATATACCGCCAATTAAAATAAGGGCATGAAAATTAATAAAATTGATAAAAATAACTCCTATATGTAGTATAAAATATAGATAATGATTTTAACCAGCTGTTATTTGTGTTATACCTATCTTGATCCTACAACTTTGAATAGCTTTAAATCGACATACTTTAAGCTTTAAGGTTAAGTTAGTTTGATAACCTCTGTGTCAGATTAAGGCGCTTACTGCATCTTCACAACTGCTCGAAACTTGTACTACTATTTCTATAAATAGGACAGGTATCACTTTTTCAGTTAGTAAATAGTAGAAATATCTGTTAATCAAAAGATAAATGCTTTGCTTAGTTACTAGAACTTTCAATGCAAGGGGGTTAGTAGGTTTGGTACATTGTAACGTTAGCTGAGTGGAACATATTGAGCTTGCTTTATACTTAAGGGGTTTGTAGAATAAGCTTAAATCTAATCACTCATCGGACGATAATTACAACTCATGTTCAGATGCTGAAATCTATTTAAGATATCTCATTTATTTATTTGAAATAGGAGGAAGGATATCACATTTGAATGAGTAGAGAAGGTTAAAGGATTCCAAATTAAGTGGCAACTCAAGCTGACCAGCATTATTCAGTCGACCACTGTAATTTACAAATGATTATAGTTGAAGCCATCTACTTAAAACACATTCACTGACTGACATCTGAAACCTTCGAGTCTGATAGGTTTAATCTATTTGGGTGAGTGGGTGAAAACTAGCAAATATAATTGAATCTGAAGCTATTGAGTCTTATAGGTTCAATCTATTTGGGTGAGTGGGTGAGAATTGGTGAATATATATTCTTAAAATGGTAGGAGAATATTAAAAATCTACAATACATTTAGGTATATTGGTCTAATAGTCAAATCGATCAGCATTCTAAAAATGATATAAAGTTGACTGATATAAATATAAACACCAGGTGTTGTGTACACCTGCAACCACAAACTAAGGATAGAGTGAAATACTATTACAAGTTCGAAACCTGTTCTGGTTAGGATAACATTGTTTCCTTTATCACTCTTACCATTATTCAATAATAAGTTAAAAGAGATTTGGATGGTTATCAGAGTAGTTCCTGCTACTGATAAATCTTAAAAGAATAGTAATATATATATATATCTATTAGAAAATATATACTATATTACTTTTATAGAAATAATTTGATATATTTCTATATATTATAAAAGATATGATATAATTATAATAAAAAGCAAATAAATCTAGTTTATATTATGAAAGACAATAGTATTTTCTAAACCAGTTCACTATACAATCAATTATATCACTAAATTTAAATACCATTGATATACAATAGTTAAATAATTCAGATGGTAGGATAGTTTAGTTGTCTTCAGAAGCTAACCTCAGAGACAATTTAAGCGGCATGGTAAAATGAACAAGCAAAATCCAAATCAACTTTTTGTAGAGCTTACATTGTCAACTTGGTTTCTATTTAGTTTAATCAATACCATAATACAAGAATAGTAATATTTAAATAAAAGTAAACCACATTCAATTTAAAATTGCTGTTAAACAATATATAATGAAATTTGACTCAACCCTGGCCTATTCTATAGAACTCATCCCATTTCAAAGCATAACTAGTTGGGTTTCAAATATCAAAGATGCTTTTCAGTTAATAACCATGTAATAAGGGTTATGGGTCCTGCCATAAGCATTCACTAGTTATACATAAGGCTATCCATAGGGATATTCCCAAAACAAATAAAATTCAAATAACGTTTAATCGAGCAAGGTCCTTGTAGGTTAGTACTAAATCTAAGGGAGTCATTCAAACTTGGTCAAGCTATATACACTATCAGCATGGAACAGAAGCTAGGACATGGATACAGAACAGATTCAAGAAACAGAACAAGGGACCAGCATCAGGTATAACTTAATATCCGCCATAGCGGTTGCCATAACCTCCACCACGGCCTTCATCACGACGGCTACCACCATACCCACTGGAACGGCCGCCATACCCACCATCATCACGGGAACGACCACTTCCATAACCACCACCAGAGTTGTCACTGGAGCGGTTGGTGGCATGATCAACTTTGATAGAGCGCCCATCAAGTTCATAGCCATTCATCTCATCAATAGCTGCTTGGGCAGAAGCCTCATCTGAGAAGGTAAGAAACCCAAAGCCACGAGAGCGTCCAGTGTCACGGTCACGACATACAAATGAGTCAGTGACCTCACCATACTTGCAGAAGGCATCACGGAGAGAATCGGCATCAGTGCCCCAAGCAAGAGATCCGATAAAGAGTTTAGCCATAACTGAGTGAGCTTTGGATTCAACTGTTATATACTCCCCAGCAACTTTGTGATCAACAGCCTGAAAAGCCACTCTCAATATTATTGGACAGTTATATATCTTGAATAAAGAAATATTATTGGATAGTTTAGAGAAAAAGTGGGTGGCTTAATTTCCCTTTACACTTCATTCGCTTGATTTAACGTTTGGTGTTAATGTACGAACCTTTACAACGTTTACCAGTAATAATGG